>JADRCD010206872.1:2632-18518 GCA_019843815.1 Montemys delectorum
TGTGTGTGTGTGTGTGTGTGTGTGTGTGTGTGTGTGTGTGTGTGTGCAACAGAGAAAGACAAAGACAGCAGTCAGAGACAAAGAGAGGGGGGACAGGGAGTCAGAGGCAACAGGGGGACAATTTGAGAGGAGGAAGGAAACCAGAAGGAGGAAAGAGGGATGGAAATGGTGATTAAGAGCAACACACAGGAATTAGAAAGATGTTTCAGTGGTTAAGAGCACTAGTTATTCTTGCAGAGGACTAGGCATGATTCCCAGAACCCACATGGTGGCTCATAACTATCTATAACTCCAGCTTTATAAGATCTGATGCCATCTTCTGAGTACTGCAAGCACTAGACACACATATGATGTACATGTACTGGCAAAACACTCATACATGTACACTAAATACTAAGACATAAATGTAAAAGTAACACATGAAAATGATAAACTATGCAAGCAGTAATTAAAAGACATCTGGAAAATTTGTGTTGATATGAATTAGACTTCAAATCAAGGAATACTACCACATTTCAAAGTGGGCATTCCACAGTGACAAAGAGGGTATCTCATCAAGAATAGACAACAGTATTCAATAGGTGTGCCACTAACAACAGAAATTCCAAAAATTGTAAAGTTGACAGACATGAGAATGAGTAGACAGCGACAGATTTTAATAACGCTCACTCAATAATTGCATAGAAAAAAACCACAAAAATTGCTAAGGCTTTCAACATTGTAAACCAATTTGATCTAATTAGTGTATATAAAAATTATAACAAAAAATAAAGGCGTGCATATGTTCTCTTTTCAAGTATATATAATATAGTCACCAAACTAGATCATATGCTGGACCACAGTGAATATCTCAATGGCCTCAACCCCAACTAAAGAGTTACAGCCGAATAAAGTTGAAAACAGGAGAGCTAGTCCTCTGCAGGGAAAAGCACACAATTAGTTGTCCATTACCAAACTGTCAGCCTTGAAAACATACATACAAGTAACACTACATGGGTTCAATGCACACAATAACAATTAATGAAAAAAGAGACCTTGACCAGAATGAGAGTGGTGAGGGGTATGTAAGAGGTCTTGGAGGAGAGGGAAGGGAGAGGTGTCATAATTAAATTACAATCACAAATTTTTGAAAATTAAAATAATATACAAATAAATAAATACAATCAATAGAAAAAGTAAGTATTCAGGCCAAAAAAGAATGAAAACTAGAAGTCAATAATAACAAGATATCTAATATATCTCAAATAGTTAGAAATTTATATATATATATATATATATATATATATATATATATATATATAAACATGTGATTCAAAAAAAAGAAAGAAAAGTAAGAAAATAGATTAACTGAATGCATACTAAAACCTAGCAACTTTGGTGTAATACAGATAAAATAGTGACCAGAGACTAATATAAGAAGATGTGACATCTTTAAAAGATACTAATCCACTCTGAATAACATTTATAGATGGTATAAAAATTCAAAATAAGCTAATTTTCCTAAAACAAGAAACAAAAATGAAGAAAAAAACAATAAAGGTGTTAAAAAATTTAAGGCTAAATGTGTAGAGGTGAAGAAATAATCAAGATAAAAGTAGAAAGAAGCAAAATAGAAGAAATTTTAACAATCATGAAAAAATTCATTAAATTAAAACATGTATATTTGAAAAGTTTATAAAATTATTAAGTTAGATATACTGATCAAGAAATTGAAGAATATAGTTACTAATGATAAAAATAGACTATGAATATCAACAGAGAGTATATACATATAGGAACAATAGTGATATAATTATGAATCATTATATGCCAATATATAGACACTTAGATGATATGAGCAGATCTCCTAAATTATATAAATGACCAAAGCTGAGTAGGCCTACATTTTTAAAAATCTTGTCACAGAGGAAACTGTATGTCTAGTACTTCCAAATATTTAAGGTATAAATATAAATGTTGTACAAACTCTGAAGATAAAAACACACACACAACACAAACAACAAAAACCCAGCAACAATAGTGAATTAATTGTGCAGAGTTAGGCAGATAGTTCTGAAAACCAAAAACAAAAAGCAAAAAACAAAACCAAAAAATGAATATTCATCATAAATTGATATAAAATGCCTCCCAAAAAAGTGGTAAACTAAATCTAACAATATATAAGAGTAAGAATGCTGTACAATTGTGAATTAAGTGAAGTTTAATAGTAACCATATTGGGTTGCAAATACAAGGTTATCTAAAACTCAAATAACATTGACTGGGGCTATGACTTGGTGGTTAAGAGTATGTGCTGCTCTTGCAGAGGACCCAGGTGCAATGCTCAACACCCACATCTGGAAGTTCACACCTGTTGTAACTCCAGCTCTAGGCAATCCAATGTTAGCTTCTGGCCTCCATGGGCATCTGCATTCACATGCTCATACCTTGACACAGACCACAGACACATATATATATGTAATTAAAAGATATTTTAATTTTAATATCTGTGGTGAGAAACATACTCCCACATATACATATCCAGGTACACACACACACACACACACACACACACACACACACACATCTCTAAACATTACAGGAAGTTTTTTTTTTTTTCAGAAACATCAATCAATATGGTTCACTTTGTCTGTTTTGTATTAGTATGTAAGTATTTGTTATGAAAGATATGCCAAGTGTCATATTTTTAAGATATCAATTCTCAAATTGGTTGATATCTTCAATAGTTGCATTCAAAATCTTAGTGAGACTTTCATAGAATTTTGTAAAGTTCATGTGAAAAAATGCAGTCCTGCAGACATAATGTTATTGCGCATTGTGTAAAGATTATCCTTGAATTATTTAAATGCTGATTTTTGTGTCCTCATATTTCGTTGCAATTCTTATTCTGAGAATCTTCTGTCTCAGTGTTGTGTACACATTGTTCCCCAGTTATTCCCTGATTGATCAATAATGAGCTGATCAGCCAAAGACTGGGCAGGGTAAGAATAGGGCTGAACATCCTCTCCAGAGAAGGAAGAAGTAGGGAGTGGAGATTCAGTCCTAAGGAGAGGGTCCAGGAGACATAATAAGAAAACAGCTGGAGCAGAGAAAGCCATAAATGCAGTTAGTTCAGAGATTTTGGCTGGGAGGTAGCCATATTAGTTTAGAGGATTAAAATAGATTAATACTTCTCAGTTGTTGTGCCTTAAAGCTGTTAAATAAATAAAACAGGTCTTGTCTTAATTATTTGGGAGCTAGCCAGGTTAACATTTACAAATTTGTACTAACACAGAACATTGTATACAGCTAAAATTTCTAAAAAAGAAAAAAGTTAATATTTCTTTAAATGTTTTGAAAAGTGGTAGGGGAAAATGCTCCTGATTTTAAGATGTAGTCTGGCTTCCTCTTACCTCAGACCCAATTCCCCAGTATCATTCCTAGTACTGAAACAGAACACCACCTGTAGACTTCCTTCTCCCTCTCCCCTCCCCCACTCCCCCTTTGGATCCCAGACAAACCTTGATCCCCCACACTGTCACTGTACTGTAGCACCCAACTCTACCAAAGGCCACACCTGCCAGACCTTCTGTCTCTCTCTCTCTGTGTTCCTTCAATCTTCTCCCTATAGCTGCATCTGAGCACCTGTGGATCCTACAAATCATTCTGATCTAACTTCCCTCCCCGACTTGTTGCTTTGTGCCAGACCCCAACACCACCAGGCACCCCTGCTGAACAAGAGGTATTCCTACCAGAGCAACACATAGGCTGAAAGCAGACCCACAACTCTACTACTGTTCCTTAGATCTAATCTGCCAGTCTCATCCCCAGCTCTGTAGCTAAGAACCTTTTGTGGTCTCTCTTTCCTCTCTGATCCATTTATTAACTGTTGGTATTAGTGCCTACGTTATCAATGTCCTATTCAGAAAGTCATTTTATATTCAAGCCTATTTCCTATATTCTCTTCCATGAGATTCAGGGTATCTGTCTTATGTTGAGGTTTTTCATAAACTTGGAATTGAGTTTTGTATAGGCTGATAAATATGGATCTACTTTCTTTTTTCCTACATGCAGCTATGCAGTTTGACCAGCACCACTTGCCTTTGAAATTTACAGAAAAATAAGTAAAATATAGAAAAAATCCAATAGCATTCTTGACAAAACTAAACCAAAGTCCTAAAATGCATAAAGAAGCACAGGATATGCCAAAAAAAATTCTCAATAAAAATAAGCAATGTGGGAGGTATCACAATTACCTGGTTTTGGGGAGAAGTTGAAGAAATTTAATTCCTGTTTCTTAAGTATAGACATACAAAGGGAGAAAGACACAATAGCACTCCATGGTAATTGTGAATCAAATATGATACCAGCCTCATCAGGTTTTCTACATTGTACACAACTTTAGGGAAACCTGGACAAAAATCTCCACAGCTCATTGTAATTTTTAGGCTTCAGAAAAACTTCAATATCATCAACAGCATGAAAGTTGGAGAATGGGTTTCTTTATCAGGATAAAACTTGTGAGTGTGATGAAGGCAGAGACAGTAAGTAGCAATTGGTGCCAACAAGTGTAAAAACAAAAGGATAGAGCAGCTTTGACCCACCCGCATCCCACCCAGGAACCAGCAGAGCTCCACTGAAATTGTGAGACTCCAAAATGACATTCAAATTTCAGTCATCTGGGCAGAATAGAAATTTAAAGTAAAATATGTGTTAAAAAAAAAAAAACAAAGAAAGAAAAAGAAAAGAAAGAAAAGTAACTTTATTGAACATCAGAGGGTATAAAGTCAACCAGCTTTTTAATCCTCAAAATGAGAAGATTATCAAAAGAGTAAGGGACTAGGTTTTTGTCTGTTATAGATTAATTATGTTAAGTTAATTTTAGATTGTATAATGTTGACTGTACATAAGCTACCTAGTCATGAAACTTTTAGTACTTTCAACTTAATGAGGAACGGAGTGTGGCTCTTCAAATGACTTCTGTAGTATTATCTTGCTAGATAGTTATCACATAGATTTTTCCAGGTCTCCCAAACTCATTTCCAAATAATAAACTACATGTCCAAATAGTTGGTAATGTCAAACAAAAAAAACTCATTTGTTAGGTAGTCATGTAAATGAACACAATAGAAATACTACCAGAATCATAGGGTTATGGTTCTTACACATTAACAAAAAAGTAAAAAAAAAAAATCACAAAAGGGCTGTGTGTGTGTCTGTGTGTCTGTGTAATTGGTCATGGTTCTGTAGTGCTCTCCCAGGGGTGAAGCAGAACTTCAGAAGTGTCCTCTAGCATAAGCTATCCCAGAGCAGCTGCGCTGTCTCCCTACTGCAATATGTATGTAAATAAATGCAACTGTGTGAGTGCCTAAGCATTCTCCTAATACCTTACAGCTTTGCTTTAATCTGAGAAAATGTTCCTAGAGTGAAATGAGACTGCTCTACATCCCTACTCTCAACTCCTAACCCTGAAGACTTGCTGTCACACTTAGAACAAGATCCCAGGACTTTACTGTGGCTTATCAACCTTTTCTTGATCTGCCTCTAATTCCTAGCTGCATTTCCTGCTACTTTCTCTTCCACCCACAAGGCTACTTGCTGAGCCTGGGACAAACCAAACATAAGTCTTTGTGATTAGTTAATCTTACTGCCAGGTAACCACTGTCAAAAAAGTAACTGAAAGCCCCGTGTCTTATTCCCTCACTTTGTTCAGAAGCTGGTTAAAATAGCATAGTCGGTTATTCTGTATCTTCTTAATCCACCTCTTCACAATGAATCCAAAGTGTATTTCTTTATCTGCTGCAAGGTAGACTTCAGGAAGACATTCCCTCCCTACAGCTCAAACTATGCATTCTGCAAGAACACAGTAAGTATATATTCTGTTGACCTAACTCTTGGGGATGAATTGGTTGTTCAAGGAAATCCTAGGACCCATAGAATGAGGAAAGAAGGTACCACTGGAGATTCTGAGAGTCCTGAGAAACTAGACTACCTGGAGATGAGGATAAATGAGAAAAGTAGATAGTGTACCAATGAGGGTACCACCAATAGCACCACTGGCAGCACCACCAGAATGCATTGAGGGTGAGCACTGAGCCAAGACTCATGAGTGATTCCTTTCCACCCTCCCCGTTCTATTGTATTCACCTCTGTCCTTACCAGGAGTGAACCTTTAACAGACAAGGAGCATCTTCAATTTCTATCTTTGCATTTCACTAAAAAAAAAAATCAATCTCAATATCAACTAAAATATAGTTATTAAAAATATTCAGCCTGATACTATGCACACACACTCGCACACATACACACTCCTTCACTCAATCAATCAAGCAACCTATCAGTAAGGGAAATGTAATAAAAGAATTTTAAAAGAGCAGGCATACTTTTAAGTTATTAAGGCTTATTCAACTACAAGATAGCCTACAACATACAAAGAGATATTTTTGTAATCTTAATAATTTATTAAGCGGGGCAGTGGTGGCATACGCCTTTAATCCCAGCACTTGGGATGCAGAGGCAGGCAGATTTCTGAGTTCAAGGCCAGCCTGGTCTACAGAGTGAGTTCCAGGATAGCCAGGGCTACACAAAGAAACTCTGTCTCAAAAAACAAACAAAAAAAAAATTATTAAATGTCTTACATTGTTTCAACAACTGTGCTTAAATTAGTTTTAGTCACACATAAATACAAAATAAATAAAAAGAAAATATGTTGATTTTATAAAATAAAAATCAAAACTGTCAAATGTGATAAAGTTAATCTTGTACATAATCACCATTTGGGTCACTTGGTCTATATAATTCAAGGTCTTCTCCCACTACTCTGTCCAAATTCATAACTAAGTCTAGCACAAAGAAAACAATAGTTCATTTGTACCACCCATAGTTCACTTTTCCAAGGTACTTCCTTATTTTCATTTTTTACCATCTCCTCCATCACACATCCTCTTCAGGTACCCAGGAAAGATTGTTCTCATCAGACTAGAGCACCATATAACTGACTTGCCTCCAAGTTCCATCCACTTGCTACAAAAATATTGTGTCACAGTACTGCAGAACTCAGTGTTTGGAAAGCCTTCCTGTATAAGTTTTCTTAGGTCAAGACTTGTATGTATCCTCTACACCAGATAGCACAATACCTTGTACACAGTTAATTCTCAAAAAAATATATGTTGAATACCTGAATACTTGAGAATGTGTCTAAAGCATTAATCTTTTATCCTGTTTCTGCTTTCCAACTTCAGCATTCATATACCATTTACATTGTTGCTTGTCAAACAGTAGTACTTCAAAGGATTGGAGTGCTTACATCAATTCAAAAGAATAATGATGCATTTCTCTTCAAACCTTCACTAAAGTTTTGCCCTCACTAACACAAGTATACAATGTCACCATTGTTTATATTTGTACTAATTAATAGCATAACAAATTTGTAAGCAAGTACTAAAATTTACCAATTTTGGTTAAGCACCTAATTTAGTTTAAGACAAATGCATATATATATATATATATATATATATATATATATATACACATATACATATATGCCCTTCTGAAATCACTTGTAACCATGAAAGGTAAATTTTTCCAGAACAAACATCTGGAAAAATAGTAACAGCAGCAAACTATTTTTGCATTCCCATTACCTCAAGGCACATATGGCAGCACACCACTTATCTCAGCATTTGGGGCTGGAGCAGAAGTTGGGGTAGGACCACAAGTTTAAAAACAACCTGGTCTGCATAGTGAGTTCCAGACAAGCCGGGTACTTATGCAAACATTCATGCAATATTTCTCATAATATAGAGGCATAATCAAGCCAAATACCTTCCAACAGATGAATTGATAAACAAAATGAGTAGAAAATATTCACAATGGAGTGTGGGCCACAAAAAGAAGGAAATCCTGATACACACTATAAAATGCGTTGTTCTTGATTTTTGTTTGTTGCTTTGTTTTGTTGAAACAGAATCTTACTATGTAACTCTGGCTGGGTCAGGAAATTACTCTGTAGACCCAAGCTGGCTTTAAATTAAGAGAGATTCTTCCTAGATCAGTGGCCTGATATCCACTCAAACACTACAGTCTGAGTGTTTCCCAGGATGTCTGCAGCAACCAAAGACACAGGTGAGAATCTCACCCAAATATCCATACCACCTGGGACAATCACAGGACCCAGCTGACACGGGGCAAATCCACCCCCCTTTTACCCTCTCCCACCCCCGGAGCTCCACCTTCATTCCAGCCCAACTTCCCAACTTGGGCCAGATAAGTGGCCAGATCAGTGGCCAGATACCAGCCCAAATGCTACAGCCTGCAAACTTCCCAGAAGATCCACAGTAAACAAGGGCACAGGAGGTCTACAGTAACCAGTGATACAGGAGGCCTGCTCTAACCAGAGACACAGAAGTCCAAACCTAGCCAGAAACAACACTGCTGGCCTCCAAGCAGACCAGCTCTAACTCACTTCACAGAGCTCTACCTGCCTCCAAGGAGGATGGCTCCAGTCAGAGACACCCAGGTCAGTTAACACAAGAGAGAACCAGTTAGCCAGAGGTAAGTGTAAGATCATAACCAACAGAAGCCAATGCAACTTGGCACCATCAGAACCCAGTTCTCCTACCACAGCAAGCCCTGGATACCCTAACGCCCCTGAAAAGCAAGATAATGACCTAAAAATCTTATCTCATGAAGATGATAGAGGCCTTTAAGAAGGATATGAAGAACTCCCTTAAAGAAATACAGGCAAACAGGTAGAAGCCCTTAAAGAAGAAACAAATAAATCCCTTAAAGAAATATAGGAAAATGTAATCAAGCAAGTAAAGGAATAGAACAAAATGGTCCATGAACTAAAAATGGAAATAGAAACAATAAAGAAAACACAAAAGGAAGCAACCCTGGAAATGGACAACTTGGGAAAGGGAACACCAGCTACAGATGCAAGCATCACCAACTGAATACAAGAGATGGGAGAGAGAATCTCAGGCAGAGAAGATATCATAGAAGATATTGACATATCAGTCAAAGAAAATACAAAATGTAAAAATCTCCTAACCCAAAATATCCAGAAAATTCAGGACACAGTGAAAAGATCTAACCTAAGAATAATAGGAATAGAAGAGGATGAAGAATCCCAACTAAAAGGGCTAGAAAACATCTTCAACAAAATCCTAGAAAAAAACCTTCTCTAACCTAAAGAGATGGCCATAAATGTACAAGAATCCTATAGAGCACCAATTAGCTTGGACCAGAAAATAAATTCCTCTTGTCACATAATAATCAAAACACTAATGAACAAAGAAAAAATATTGAATGCTATAAGGGAAAAAGATCAAGTAACATATAAAGGCAGACCTATCAGAATTTCACTGAACTTCTCAACAGAGACTCTAAAAGCCATAATATCCTGGACAAGTGTCATCAGACTCTAAGAGAATACAAATGCCAGCCCAACATATTATACCCAGCAAAACCCTCAATCATCATAGAGAACCAAGATATTCCATGACAAAATCAAATTTAAACAATATCTTCCTACTAATCCAGCCTTACAGAGGATACTGAAACAAAATCTCCAACCCAAGGAAACATAAGAAACTAAACAGCTTACAACAAACCTAAAAGAAGAGACACACATAATGCCACCTCTGGCAAAAAAAAAAAAAAAAAACCACAAAAAAATAAGAGTTAACAATCATCTGTCTTTAATACCTCTCAACATTAATGAATTAAATTCCCCAATAAAAAGACACAGGCTAACAGACTGGATACATAAACAGGATCCAGCATTTTGTTGCATAAAAGAAATATACCTTAGTGACAAAGACATACACTACCTGAGAGGAAAAGGCTGGAAAAAAAATTTCCAAGGAACAAGCTAGAGTTGCCATTCTAATGTCCAATAACATAGACTTTCAACCAAAGTTATCAAATGGGATGGAGAAGGACACTTCATATTCATCAAAAAATTTATGAAGTGGAAGCCTCAATTCTGCACATCTATGCTCCAAATGCAACAGCATTCTGGATATTTCGGGTTGGGAGCTTTTTACACTTTGTAGAAACTTTACTAAACCATAAAACACACATTGAACCTCATACAATAATAATGGGAGATTTCAACATCCCACTCTCATGAACAAACAGGTCATTGAAACAGAAACTAAACAGAGACATGGTGAAACTAATAGAAGATGTGAACCAAATGGATGTAACAGATATCTACAGAAAATTTTACCCCAAAACAAGAGAACACAGCTTCTTGTCACACCTCATGGAGCCTTCTCCAAAATGACCATAGAATCAGACATAAAACAAGAATCAACAGATACAAGAAGATTGTAATAATCCCATGCCTTCTATCAAATCACCACAGACTAAGGATAAACTCTAATAACAACAAAAACAACAGAAAGCCCACATACATGTGGAAGCTGAACAACTCTCTACTCAATGATAACTTTGTCAGGGAAGAAATAAAGAAAAAAATTAAAGACTTTGTAGAATTTAACAAAAATGGATGTACAATATACCTGAACTTCTGGGACACAATGAAAGCAATGCTAAGAGAGAAACTCACAGCTGAGTGCCTCCATAATGAAACTGGAGAGATCCTACAACTTAACAGCACACCTGAAAGCTCTAGAACAAAAAGAAGCAAATACACTAAAGAGGAGTAGATGGCAGGAAATAATAAAACTCAGAGCTGAAATTAACCAATAAGAAACAAAGAGAACAATACAAAGAACCAACCAAATCAAAAGCAGGTTCTTTGAGGAAATCAGCAAGATAGATAAACCCTTAGCCAAAGTAACTAAAGGACACAGAGACAGTATCCAAATTAACAAAATAAGAAATGAGACATAACATCAAAAATGGAATAAATTTAAAAATTATTAAAACCTACTACAAAGGACTATAGTCTACAAAACTGGAAAATCTAGATGATATGAATGACTTTCTAAATGCATACTAAAGCTAAATCAAGATCAGTTAAATTATCTAAACAGTCCCATAACCCCTAAGGAAATAGAAATAGTCATCAAAAACCTCCCAACCAAAACAGTCACACAGCCAGATAGCTTTAATGCAGAATTCTACCAGACCTTCAAAGAAGGAGCAAATACCAATACTCCTCAAACTATTCCACAAAATAGAAACAGAAGGAACACTATCTAATTCATTCTATGAATCCACAATTACTCTGATAAATAAACCACACAAAGACCCAACAAAGAAACAGAACTTCAGACCAATCTCACTTATGAATATCAATGCAAAAATACTCCATAAAATTCTCACAAACCCAAACCAAAAATACACCAAAATGATTATTCACCACGATCAAGTAGACTTCATCCCAGGAATGCAGGGAAGGTTCAATATATGAAAATCCATCAACATCATAAACCATATAAACAAACTCAAGGGAAAAAAACACATGATCCTCTCATTAGATGTTGAAAAGGCTTTCAACAAAATACAGCACTCCATTTTAAAAGTCATGGAGAAATCAGAAATTCATGTCACATACTTAAACATAACAAGAGCAATATACAGCAAACCAACAACCAACATCAAATTAAATAGAGATAACCTAGAAGCAT
Source organism: Montemys delectorum (assembly GCA_019843815.1). Classification (NCBI taxonomy): domain Eukaryota; kingdom Metazoa; phylum Chordata; class Mammalia; order Rodentia; family Muridae; genus Montemys; species Montemys delectorum. Next base: position 14,214 of record JADRCD010206872.1, read on the forward strand.
TCCCACTAAAATCAGGTACAAGACAAAGTTGCTCACTCTTTCCTTATCTATTCAATATAGTGCTTGAAGTTCTAGCCAGAGCGATAAAACAACAAAAAGAGATATAGGGTATACAAATTGGAAAGGAAGAAGTCAAAGTATTACTATTTGCAGATAATATGATAGTATACATAAGCGACAACCAAATTCCACCAGAGAACTACTACAGCTGGTAAACAACTTCAGTAAAGTGATGGGATATAAAATTGACTCAAATAAATCAGTAGTCTTCCTTTATACAAATGATAAACAGGCTAAAAAAGAAATTAGGGAAACAATACCCTTCTCAATAGCTACAAATAGTATAAAATATCTTGATGTACCTCTTACCAAGCAAGTGAAAGATCTGTAGGACAAGAACTTCAAATCCATGAAAAAAAGAAATGGAAGAAGGCCTCAGAAGATGGAAAGGTCTTCCATGCTCATGGAATGATAGGATTAACATAGTGAAAATGGACATCTTACCAAAAGCCATTGTAGTGGCTATTCCTGGTTGTCAACTTGACTATATCTGAAATGAACTACAATCCAGAATTGGAAGGCTCACCTGTGGTTCTAATCTGGAGGCTGAGAAATACAAGTTTCTGACCTGGAACTTCACAAGGAGATCTTGAGGCATAGTGGCTATGAATCCCAGAAGATTAAGACAGGAAGATCTCCAAGTTCAAGGTCATCTGGGATTAAAGGTGTGGTGGCACACACCTTTAATCTGGGCCACACCTTTTGCTGGAGACCTATATAAGGACATTGGAAGAAGGAAGGCTCTCTCTTCTTTGCCTGCTTCCCTTGTGGGACTGAGCAACTGCTAGATCCTTGGACTTTCATTCACAGCTGCTACTGACCATTGTTGGGAGTTGGACTACAGACTGTAAGTCATCGACAAATTCCTTTACTATATAGAGACTACCATAAGTTCTGTGACTCTAGAGAACCCTGACTAATACAGCCATCTACAGATTCAATGCAATCCCCATCAAAATTCAACACAATTCTTCACAGACATGGAAAAAGAAATTCTCAACTTCACATGGAAAAACAATTCTCAACAATAAAAATCTTCTGGGGGAATCACCATCCCTGACCTCAAGCTGTACTACAAAGCAATAGTGATTTAAAAACAAAAACAAAACTGAATTGTATTTGTACAGATACAGACAAGTAGATCAATGGAATAGAATAAAAGACCCGGAAATAAACCCAAACACCTATGGGCACCTATGAATCTTTCACAAAAAAGCCAAAAACATACAGTAGAAAACAGAAAACATCTTCAATAAATGTTGCTGGTCTAACTGGAGGTCTGTATGTAGGAGAATGAAAAAAAGATCCATATTTATCACTATGCACAAGACTCAAGTCCAGGGAGATCAAGGACTTCAAAATAAAGACAGATACATTGAATTTAATAGAAGAGAAAGTGGGAAAGAGCCTTGAACTCATTGGCACAGTGGAAAATTTCCAGAATAAAACACTCATGGCTCAGGCTTTAAGATCAGCAATTGATTAATGGTACCTCATGAAGATTAAAATCTTCTGTAAGGCAAAAAAACCACAGTCAATAGAACAAATCAGCAATCAGTGATTGGGAAAAATCTTCACAAACCCTACACCTGGCAGAGAGCTAATATCCAAAATATATAAAGAACTCAAGAGGTGAACCTCCAAAAAACCAAATAACTCAATTAAAAATGGACTACAGAGCTAAACAGAGAATTCACAATAGAAGAATATAAAATTGCAAGGCAGCACTTAAAGAAATGTTCAAAGTCCTTAGTCAACAGAGAAATGAAAATCAAAATGTCCCTGAGATTCCTCCTTACACCAATCAGAATGGCTAAGATCAAAAACTCAAGTGACAGCACATTCTGGAAAGGATTAGAGAAAGAAATACGCCTCTATTGCTTGTGGGATTCCAAACTGGTACAAGCACTTTGGAAAAGAATCTGGTAGTTCCACCGAAAATTGAAAATAGTTTTGCCTGAAGACCCATCTATACCACTCTTGGGCATATACCCAAAAGTTACTCCACCATATCACAAGGACACAAGGTCCACCATGTTCATAGCAGCCTTATTTGTAATAATAGCCAGCACCTGAAAATAACCCAGATGTCCCACAGCAAAAGAATGGATACAGAAAATGTGGTTCATTTACACAATGGAATTCTATTCAGCTGTTAAAATCCAGGACATCATAAACTTTGCAGGCAAATGGATGGAACTAGAAAATATCATCTTGACTGAGGTAACTCAGACCCAAAAGGACATGCATGATGGTATATACTCACTGATAAGTGGATATTTCCCCAAATTACAGAATACCTAGCATACAACCTACAGACCATAAGAAGTGTAATAATCAGAAAGTGAGAAGGCTTCAAACCCACTTAAAAGGGGAAGGAAATAATCATTGGAGGCAGAGGGAGGGAGAAACCTGGATGGGAGAGGGTAGGAGGGGGAAAGGAGGACAGGATCATATACAGGTGGGGACAAGAGAGAAGCCCAGAGGGCCAAGAGAATGAATTGAATTATGCAGCCTCCAGGGGAGGTAGGTAGGGGGACCCCCTGGAAAGTACCAGAGACCCGGAAGGTGAGAGACTCTCGGGACTCAATGAGGGTGACCTTAGCCTAAATGCACAACAATGGGGAGAAAGAACGCAAAGAGTCCACCTCCAGTAGAAAGATGGGATCTTAAGTGGAGGGACTGGGTTACTAACCCACAGTAAAAATTTCTGACCCACAACTGTTTCTGTCTAAAAGAACTGTTGGAACAAAAATGGAGAAGAGACTGAAGGAAAGGCAGTCTGATAGCCATCCCAACTTGGGATCCATCTCATGGGGGATCACCAAGGCCTGACCTATTACTGATGCTATGATATGCTAGTAGGCTGGCATGGCTATCTTCTGAGAGACCCTACCTGCAGTTGACTCAGACAGATGCAGATACTTATACCCAACCATTGGACTGAGGTTGGGGAACACTCAGGTTGAGTTAAGGGAAGGATTGAATAAGCTGAAAGCGAGAGCAACTCCACAGGAAGACCAGCAGACTCAACTATCCCAGACCCCAGGGAGCTCCCAGAAACTGAGCCATCAACCAGGAACATACACAGGCTTGTCTGAGGCCCCAGAGAAGAGAGAGGTCTGGTAGGGGGAGCACACTTTCAGAGGCAAGGGGAAGGAGAAATGGGATGGGGAACTATGGGTCAGGTCATGGAGATGTGGCAACGACTGGAAATGTAAAAATAACAGAGAGAGAGAGAGAGAGAGAGAGAGAGAGAGAGAGAGAGAGAGAGAGATGCCCTCCTATCTCTGCTTCCCAAAATTAAGCTGTTAAAGGTATGCACCACAACTGGCTTAACTTCTGTTGTTTAGTTTTTATTCATAGCAGTAAACTTAACTCTACAATTAAACTAGACTTGTAAATGACTAAGGAAAACTTGAAACCAAAAGAGCACATTGAGAACACAAAGGTTGGAGGACACCATAAACAGACTTGAAGGATATTCTCCTAAGCTACAGAGAGAAAGACTTGGTGATCAAGATATATGCAAGTCAAATGTGATAGGGTTGTCCACAGCCAGCACTGAGGGCCTCTTTGCTGCTCTAGACACTTCCAGATGTCTACAGTGCTCATGTCAATTTCTTGACCTTCCTTAGGACCACAAGCTTGCCATCCAGTGAAGAGGAAAATGGCAACCATTTGTGTTTGGTTCACCATTTATTTGCCATTAACACAATGCCAGAACAGTATGTTTCAGGATGATGTTCTCATTGTCAAATGTCTCCCTGTAAATGGAATCACGGGTAGTGCCATGATGGTGTATGAAATACACTTTAGCACATGAATTCTGGAATAATTCTGTGAAAGCAGGAACTCTACTTAAGCATATTGTCTTCAAACATCTTGAAGGAGATGCCTCTCAATGGATTGTCTCAACAGTAGTAACAAAGAACTCATTTAGATTCATTGTGGGTAGCAAGAAGCTAGAAAGGACAATATTGTCTGCAAAGTTTGTTTCTGGTTTTTGGCCCAGTGATTCTGTACTTAAGAATTATATTTGAGCCAGACATGATGGCAATGGCGCACACTTGTAATCTTAGTACTTGAGAGAATGTAGAAGGAATTTAAGGAGATCAAGGTCACTCTTAGATACACAGTGAGGTCAAGGCTAACCTGGGCTGAATGATAAACTGTCTTACAGATCAGAACAAAGACAAAGATAGAGAGAGAGAGAGAGAGAGAGAGAGAGAGAGAAGAATAAAA
>JADRCD010206872.1:18918-34611 GCA_019843815.1 Montemys delectorum
GAGAGAGAGAGAGAGAGAGAGAGAGAGAGAGAGAGAGAGAAGATTGCAAAAGAAAAAAAACTAGAGGATATAATAAATAAGGATAAATTTTCAGTTTTAATTCCAAAGCCTAACTTCTTAAATAAACAAATAATATGCAAATAAGTATTGTATAGTCACTTAAATCAGTATGAATAATATGTAGAGGTATAATAAAATTTTCACCATATGTTGTACAAAATGTACCAAAATACCTAGTGCTTTTGTTTACCAATATTTGTCTCATTCATATTTTAGGTGTGATAACAGAATATTTAAATTTCCTCTATTAAACTATTTTTAAAAGATATTTTATTAGCATATATTCATTTTACAAACTGGTGACTATCAAAATGACATTTTTATTCAAATTTGCCATAAAGTTTGATTACATTCATTCCCCATAACTATCCTCACCCCAGTGAGCCCCATTCTTCTCCCCAGTAGCTCCCTGCCTACTCCACGTCATATATGTGTATGTATATACTCATATAAGCTTACGTATGTGTACACATAATACCAAGGTTTCACATAGGAGAAGAATTATGTAATATTTATCTTTCTGGATTTGAACTATTTCACTTAATATGATGATCTTTAATTTACTTCCACTTTCTAACAAATGACATAATTTTGCTCTGTGTCTGACTATAACCCCATATATATACATGCCACATTCTTCAGTTCATTCATCTCTTGATGGTCCTTTAGGTGGATTCTATAATTTGGCTGTTGTTAATAATGGCACAAAACAAAAAACAAACAAAAACCCCACAGATGTGTGGGTGTCTCTGTAGTGTAATGACTCCAATGCCTTTGCACACATGCTCAGGAATGACATGGCTGGACACTATGGTAGCTCTGTTTCTGCTCATTTGAGGACTCTACACTAATTTGCACAGTGACTCAGCCCCTCCACAGTATGCACAAACCTACTTCCTACCTCTACCCTCATCAGAGGCCAGAACAGCAACTCAGAGACATTAGGGCACTTTTCTAAGACCACAAAGCACATAAATAGTAATGCTGTAATTTTTATGCAGATTTTCTGTAGGCAAAGCCTCAAATTAGAAATTGTAATGACAGATTTTTCAGATTACATAAGATAAATGGTTTGAAATTTATCAACTAATAACATTCTAAATAAATAATTTTAATCACTAATTTATTTAATATGAATAGTTGTATAACAGTTTTCTTATAATAAAGTCAAGTGAAAACCAACTGTCTTAACTAGTGTGTTACAGGGTTACACATATAGCTAAAACGTGTATAAATTAGATGCCCTAAAAGGTTGAGAGTGGTGAGTTGGGGGTTAGTTAGCAGCACTTGTTCTTGCAAAGGACCCAGATTTAATTTCCAGTCCCCACACAGTGGCTCACAACCCTCCAGTTCTAGGGAATCCAATGCCCTCTTTGACTTCCTCAGGCAGTAGGCATATATATGGTATACAATCATACAAACAAGCAAAAATTTAATGCACATAAAATTAAATAAATAAATCTAAATTTTTCAATAAAGTTAAGGTTCCTAAAAATAATTGATAGTTGATAAATATGTTTTTTAGCCATTAAAAATAAAATAAAAAGGCAAAAAGGAGAATAAGCCAGGAGGTGGGTAGGGCAGAAGAGGAAGCAGGGCATTTGAAATACTGAGAGCATTTGAAAAGGCCAAATGGAAATCTACATTTCATAAGCTTCCTAAAAAGCAGAAATATTTTAATTGCAGTTACCTTACACAGGGGAATAAGGCTTCTCCCAGAACCCACAAGCTATTAAACGAAAGTCCAGTGTGTGATGCCTCCCTTTGAATTGTATGTTGGGGATGGAGGGGAAGTTTACTTTGAGTTTAAATGAAACTAATTTATAAACTGTACAACTATAACTCAACATATTTTATATAATTAAAAACCATATAGCTCTTGTAGACACATATAAATTAGATTAGTATTGCCTGAAATTCTTTTTTTTTTTTGGCCTGAGATTCTTAACCTGCACCAATTTATGAATAGAATCAAAGAAACCAATAATTCTTTGAATTAAACTTAATACAAAATGTATCTAATTTTTCAGTAATATATTCTTTTTAATTTTTTATTAGGATATTTTCTTTATTTGCATTTCAAATGATATCCCCTTTCCTCATTTCCCCTCTGAAAAAAAACCCCCTTTCCCTCCCGCCTCCCCCTGCTTCCTGGCCCTGGCATCCTCCTACACTGGGGCACAGAGCCTTAATAGGACCAAGGGCCTCTCCTCCCATTAATGACTGACGAGGCCATCCTCTGCTACATATGCAGCTAGAGCTGTGAGTCCCACGATGTATACTCTTTAGTTGATGGTTTAGTCCCTGGGAGCTCTGAGGGTACTGGTTAGTTTATATTGTTGTTCCTCCTATGGGACTGCAAACCCCTTCAGTTCCTTGGGTCCTTTCTCTAGCTCCTTCATTGGAGACCTGCCACGCCCACTTGTTTACTCCAGTAAAATCCGCAATATCGAGGGTAAAAGCCTGATTAAGGATAAGAGGTGTTATGATTTCAAAGGGAATCTGTGCCTCCTGGATATTCAGACAGTCACTGGCATCTCCTAACTCAGATGTGTTCCAGATTAGTCTTTCCAATTATCAACATGCCCTCTTATAAAAGATACCCCAGGAAATGATTTGTAAATGGCTAAACTTAAGATTAGGCATTGTCTCCTGGCCAGCACAACGTTCCAACATATCCTAATTTAATTCCAATTTGTCCTTAGCTTGGAATTTCTCACAAGGAATCTCCCTTATTAGATAGAATATCCTCAGAGTTAGCAACAGAGGTCAGGCATCATTGCTTACAGTTAACATAGAATTCTCAGGGCAGTCCCACAGAACACAGAACTGTTTTACATACTAGAGAATAATCGAAGGGCTTCCTTCACTTCCCTCACTTAAGAGCATTAGCAGGAAGTGCTAGATTGGAACTTCCTGGTGCTTGCCTACAGCAGACTCAGAGAATTAGCATGGGAATACCAAAATAGCCCCAGTGGAGAGGGCACCACTGTTCTTCTGCCCACTTCACACCTGGATACCTGATCTTGCTGACCTTGATGTAACCATCCCTTGCCTATATGATCTTACTGACCTTGTTGTGACTGTCACCTTGTTGTGACTTTTGTCATTCACCCTGTTTTCTGTATACCAGAAAGCCTGGTTTTCACTTTGTGCAGGGGTTAGCACTCTGACTATAACTAGAACTTAGATGGACTAGGACTTAGACTCATGCAATCCACAGCCCCCCAGGCCCAGAGCACTTGGGCTCGTGGGGTGCAGCACCTATCCAGAAGAGGTAGCTGCCTTAGACCCGGTGTGTTTTAGATGGCTTCAGATGTACCTTAACTGCTGAGCTGCTAGATTTATCATTTCTCTCTTGTAATGACTGTAAAAGCCTCATGCCATTTTTAAGAAATACATTCAGATTCAGCACACCCTTGTGTTGACTCTGTCTGTCATCCGCTGACTTGTTGCCCACCTGACCAGAACTCTCATCCCGCAGAAAACAGGGTCCCCGCAACAAACCCGGTCCATGGCAGAGACCCTATGCTCAGTCCAATGGATGACTGTGAGCCTCTACTTCTGTATTAGTTGGGCACTGTCAGAGCCTCTCAGGAGACAGCTATATCAGGCTCCTGTCAGCCAGCACTTGCTGGCATCCACAATAGTGTCTGGGTTTGGTGATTATATATGGAAAGGATTCCCACATGGGGCAGTCTCTAGATTGTCCTTCCTTCTGTCTCTGCTCCATACTTTGTCTTATCTCAGGACCCAGCTATGCCACTCTTGGGCATATTCCCAGAAGATGCTCCAACAGGTAATAAGGACACATGCTCTACTATGTTCATAGCAGCCTTATTTATAATAGCCAGAAGCTGGAAACAACCCAGATGTCCCTCAACAGAGGAATGGGTACAGAAAATGTGGTACATTTACACAATGGAGTACTACTCAGCCATTAAAAACAATGAATTTATGAAATTTTTAGGGAAATGAATGGATCTGGAGAATATCATCCTGAGTGAGGTAACCCAATCACAAAAGAACACATATGGTATGCACTCTCTGATAAGTGGATATTAGCCCAGAAGTTCGGATACCCAAGATACAATCCACAAACCACAAGAAACTCAAGAAGGAAGACCAAAGTGTGGATACTTCAATCCTTCTTAGAAAGGGGAACAATATCCAGTACTATATTCTTTAAGCTTCAGTTATGCAAAATTGTCAACCTCAATGCATTTATAACTTTATAAGAAAATTTCTAATATTTTTAACTGGACCACAGACTAAAACATACATAAAGAAAAACAGAACAATAATTGTGAAACCATGTCAGTAGCTCATTAGTTATGGACTTCAGTTCCTCCTCTCACTTACTGCAATATGTGGGATCCACTGTGGGTTTGTTTACTTGTTTTTTTTTATTGTGTGTTTATTCATTTATAGAAGTGCATTTGTGTAAGCAGAGTGTGGTGGAGTTGCATCTGTGTAATGTGTCTCTACCATGTTTGTTCCACCATGTAGGTTCCAGAGATCAAATTCAGGTCATTAGACTTGGAAGGAACATGTTCACCTGCTAAGCCATCTCACTGGCCCTGTGTTAGGGAGATTGAATCGAACATTTATTATTTATTCTTCACAGTTCTGGAGTTTAGGAAGGCTAACATTGAGATTTCAGAAGCATAAGATATCATTTTCTTATGTGTCCTCAAATGGCAGAAAGAAACAGCATCTCTCTAGAGCAGTGGTTCTCAACCTGTGGGTCTCAATCCCTTTTGGAGTCACCTAAGATCATTGGAAAACGTATATATTTACATTACAATTGATAACAATATCAAAATTATGGTTATGAAGTAGCAATAAATGTAATTTTATGGTTAGGGGTTACTACAACATGAGAAACTGTATTAAAGGGCCACAGCACTAGAAAGATTGAGAACCACTGCACTAGAGTCTCTCTATAAGGCCACTAAATTCATTATGAGGGCGCCAGCCTTCTTCTAAGGGTCAAATACAGATATATTTGTGGTTCAATTTCAGCCTATGAATTTTAGGAACACACAAGGAATTAGTAGAGAATAAATCCCACTTTAAAATGTCAGCCATGCAGACTTATATGGATTTTATAGGAATGACTATTAATTTTCATATCAAATTCACAAATACATCAAATTTATCATAAAATAATGTATACAAAATATTGAGGGAAAACAATACACTTTAGGAACATGCACACACAAATAGTTTTACCACACACTGAAGGAGTTACATGCCACCAAGAAAAAAAAAAAAAAAAAAGCAAAAGCTACAGACTTGGACAGAGTAAAAAGAGGGGATATGCTGTGACATAGGCTGTGCTCCCTGGAAACAGTTCAGAAGAAGGGTCAACACCAGAAGCAAACAAAGGGCACTTGAGGAAACCTTTTCTGCTGCTCATTTGTTGGCTTCATTGTCTTGCCTGTGCTGAACAAACTTGGGTAGCTCTCATTTAGTTTGACTAGAAGAGCAACTGCTGACAGAATCACAGTCAACCCTACTTACTGCCAACATTCAGTTAGATCTCGGTTACTGGATGAACAAGCATCTTACTAGATAATTCTCTTTAGAATCCTGAGGTTAGATTATTAAATATTCCTTTCATTACCCTCTGGAATCGTCACTCACTGTAACTCGGTATAACAGTTGCTAAACCTCAGGTGATAAATAAAACTGAATTTTACATAAATGTCCCTTTTCCGTACCACTTAGTTCTCCTCTCTTAATCTTGAGTGTTCTTACTGTAGATGAACATTGCCCAGCCCTGTCCCACCAAACCAGTGCACGCACCTCATACCAACTGTAACTAAAATGCTGTAATTCCACATCATTACATTAAGTAATAGCCAAGCTTCAGGTTTTACACTGTCTGAGAAACAAAGATCGCATCATCTCACCACTAGTGCTTTAAGTCACTGTATCAACTATTGGTATTAAATCTTTGGATGCAATGAAAGTTAACAATGCTATTTTTATGTTATGCCAAAAAAAAATCATCCAGTCTGTTTTCCCTTTTTGATTACAGTTCATTTAAGGGAAAAAATGTTGCTGCATGGTTTGACAATGCTTTATGTGTGTTCGGCTGATAGAACACACAAAACGTTTGAATAGGCCCATTTATTTGAGCAGACGTATTAAATAATACTTTAAATGTGAACATGAATGTCATAAATTTTGTAGTCTCTTTAAAGTAGGATAAATCTGGTATTTAAAGTGGTCTTTGTTCAAAGGCATTTTTTTGAAGCAGTCATAAAGGGACTCTGATTTGTGCAGCCTGAACAATGCCAGCATCATCATTTTAATGTTATCCATATGGGCTTCTAATAATAGATAAGAGTCTACATTTGTATTATATGTCTCAGAGACATTTAAAATCGAGATAAGGAGAGGCTGATTTCATTGGCCCCATAGTTAAAGGAAAGCAGACCCTAATTAAAAGAATTCTGTTCTGAATTAACTAGTTTGACATGTGCTAATTGACAGTTCCTGTGAAATGGTTCTAATTAAAGTCAATATGTCTTTTTCAATTAAAAGGAAATTAAGAATATACTAATATACATTAACAACTTAATCTGCCTTCAATATCCCATACATCAGCTGCTGCTCCCCACTCACATTATTGGAGAAGCATCTGACATGAATCATCTACTGTTTGCTTATGGTCCCTCATTATTACCTCATGCAAGTGCTGCACTGGTAGAGCCCCATGAGGAGTGGATAACCAGCACTCTTGCCTTTCAGAGTGCTGGAACTCCTACCTTTTCATTCACTGAGCATAAACAAGCCTTGCTGAATTTTTTTTTTAAAAAAATGGACATTCTTACTAAGAATCTTTGCTAACTGGGAACAAATACAAGTGTTCTCAATTAGTTCGTCTTTTTACCATAGGCCTTAGAGGTAATTGCATTCTGCTGGGGAGAAGGCTGGACTATGTTTTCATCATTTGGCTTGATTCAAAGCAAAGCTTGATTTGGGCAACATAAAACAAAAACATCTTTCAAATCATGTTCTGTTTACCAAATGGAACTTTGGGGAAAGCTCAGGTGGGAATACTTTAGACTGTATATACAACAGGAAAACAGAAAGCAAGGTTGCTTAAATGCCAACACTAACAGAAGGCACATCATACTCAGTGAAAATGTAGCATTACAGCTGTTTATAGCAACATACTTAGATATTCACGTAGACGCTATCAAAATTGTCATGTTAGCAACTTTAGTTCTAGTGAAAGTCATATTGACCTGAAACAGCACGAATGAAAACAACATTACTGTCGCACGGAGAAGTGTGCAAAAGATTAAAAACTATTTGTTTCTTAGTGTGTGATTATGATTTAAATGCTTTCATTGCAATTTTCAAAGGTCCTAAGAGAAAGTTACATGCAGTTGTTTCATTTGTCATAGATACTATTTTGGTAGATATTTCATCTCTACTTCTTGTTCTCCAGGGTTTAAACTTAAACCATAAAATATAGCTGCTTAAACAAATAGGACAATATTTGTTTCTATCAAAAGTATTTTTATTTGCGTCTAACGCACATCAAAGAACAAATAAGTCACTTCTGCTATTTTTAACTTATTTGATAAAAGGTTACTTTTGGTCTTACCTGTAACATTCTGGGTAGGAGTGGGAGAGAGAGAGAGAGGGCACCTGCCAGCCATACATCCCAAGATCTTTCATTGAAACAATTTCCCCCAAATGTGTTCTATTATTCTTTTCTGAGTAATTACCAAAACTTTAATTAAAGTCATCTTGTGTGAGACTCTAAAAGCAGCTGATGTCTAGCAAGTTTCCAGCATGAGTAAATACATATTAATCCACTCTCAGAAAGATGCCTCCCTACAACTGGAACTGGGATCAGCCCCAGCAATGGAAATGTAGATTCAGTTACCAGCATGCACAGTCCCTAGTTGGATTTCCAATCCTAGGTGCTCATTGAGCTGGCATAGACCGGAAACGCTGTGGTAACAACATGTATACTTGGCTTTTTGAAACGGGAAAGAAGCCAGTGCAGCAACTTTTCTGCCCAATTAAAGAGCTATGTCTACAGCAGGTCTACAAAACATAAGGCCTACAGACTGCACACAGCCACGAAGCAATTGTTCATGACCCATGCACAGATTTGGAAAGGGAAGCAAGTGGAAGGGGTTGGCAATATGGAGCCCATGTCAGCAAGAAGACATGAGGCAGTTCTACAGACTCCACCTCTATGTTCACATGTTACAGTGCCATGTTTCTAAACTCAAGATGCTAATCAACAGGAACTGCCAATCCTCCTAACAAAAGCTTTCCACTATTGCTCTACTGCACTGGTACAAACACTTCTGAAAGGTGGGATCTGTACTGAAATGAAATTCTGAAAACCCAGTGGCATTCTCTTACAACAGTTGATAAGTGTGTATCAGTGATCCCTATCGCTTATATTTTCTTATTAGAACATGATTTCCTCTCGGTCTCTTGATCCTGCCATTTGGCTGCAAATAGGCAATTAAATAACTGATTGCTCAAATAGGAACACTTGCAAGAGTGAGCATAGAAGGGGGAAAGGTCTTGAAATAAAGTAGGCTAGGAAGCTCTGGGATATCCAGACCTCATGAGACTGAAAAGCATCCTTAAGGCAAAGGACACCATCAATTGGACAAAATGGCAACCTAGAGAATGGAAAGGGGTTTTTACTAAGCCTACACCTAACAGAGAACTCATATTCAAAGTATATTAAAAACTCAAGAAATTAGACACCAACAAACCAAATAACTCAATTTAAAAATGGGGTACAGAGCTAAACAGAAAATTCTCAGCAGAAGAATCTCTAATGGCTTAGAAACACTTAAAGAAATATTCAACATCCTTAGTCATCAGGAAAATACAAATCAAAATGATCCTGAAGTTCAACTTTACACCAATCAGAATGGCTAAGATCAAAAACTCAAGGGACAGCACATGCTGGTGAGCATGTGGAGCAAGGGGAACACTCCTCCATTGCTAGTGTGAGTGCAAACTTGTACAATCACTCTGGAAATCAATTTGGCAGTTTCTCAGAAAATTGCAAATGGTTCCACCTGAAGATCCAGCTATATAACTTCTGGGCATATACCCAAAAGATGCTCCACCATACCACAAGGACACTTGTTCAACTATGTTCATAGCAACTGTTATTATAATAGCCAGAAACTGGAAACAATCGAGAAGTCTCTCATCTGAAGAATGAATAGAGAAAATGTGGTTTGTTTACGTAATGCAATACTACTCAGCTACTTAAAACAAGGACATTATGAAATTTGCAAGCACATGGATGGAACTAGAAAATATCCTGATTGAAGTATCCCAAAGCCAGAAAGACACATATGGTATGTACTCACTTATAAGTGGATAGTAACCACAAAGTACAGGATAACCATGCTACAATCCACACACCCAAAGAAGCTAAGTAACAAAGAGGACCCAAGGGAGGATCCTTGAATTTCACTCAGAAGGGGAAATAAAGTAGACATTAGAAGTGAATGGAGAGAGAAAACTGGGTGGAAAGGGGGTGCGTAGGGGAGTGGGGAAAAGGATCAAGTATGGGAAGAGCAGAGGTAAGGAATGGGAGGGCTAGAAGAAAGAAGGGGAATTTATGGGGGAGGGGGAACAATTTCTAGAATGTGCCAGAGACCTGGGATGGGGGAGGCTCCTAGGAGAATATGGCCTTGACCCTAGCTGAGATTCCTAATAGCAGAGGATATGAAGCCAGAAGTGGCCACCTTCTATAGCCAGGTAGGAATTCTAGTGAAAGGAGGGCAACAGCAATCTATCCACAAAACATTTGACCCCAAATTTGTCCTACCCAAGATATGCAGGAATAAAGGTGGATCAGAGATTGAGGGAATGGCTAACCAATGATTCACCCCTTGGGAGAGAGCCAATCCCTGACACTATCAATGATACTCTGCTGTGCTTACAGACAGAAAACTAGCATAACTGTCCTCTGAGAGGCTTCACCTAGCAGCTGATGGAAACAGATACAGAGACCCGCAGCCAAAAATCAGTTGGAGCTCTGGGAGTCTTATGGAAGAGTAGGGGTGCGGGAGGGGTGCAAAGACACCTCAAGAAGACCTACAGAGCCAACTAACCTTGGATCCATGGGGGCTCACAGAGACTGAATCACCAAACAAAGAACATACATTATAAGACCGAGGCCCCTTACACATATGTAGCAGATGTGCAACTTCATCTTCATGTAGGTCTCCTAACAACTGGAAGGGAGTCTCTGACTTGGACTCTGATGCCTCTTTTTGGATCTCTTCCCTCTAGCTGGATTGTCTTGTTTTGCCTCAGTGGGAGAAGATGTGCTTAGTTCTGATGTGACTTGATGTGCCAAGGCAGATTGGTACCCAGGGGGAGGGCGGCCCCTTCTCTGAAGAGGATGGAATGGGAAAATGGAAGAAATTGACTAGGAGGGTGGGGCTGTAAGGAGAAGGGGATATAAAATAAATAAGTAAATAGATATAGATAGATAGATAGATAGATAGATAGATAGATAGATAGATAGATAGATAGATAAGTAAATTAATCAAAAAGATGTGAAGAATAAAAAGACAAAAAAAATGTCCTGGAACAGAAATGAAGGGATTCATCATGTGCTTGTGATCCTCAGTAAATAAATAGACTATTTCTCATCAGAAATTCTAGAAGCAAAAAGGAAATAGGATAAACTACGTAAAATATAGAATGGAGAAAACATGCCAGCCAGGTATTTCATCTAGCAAATTAGTCCTTCAGAAATGAAACTGAGATATTCAAATATAATGAAATCTAAGAGAATTCACTGCTAATAACCTAGTCAGCCATAGTTGCAGAGGGAGGTTCTTCTATCTAAAAAGACCTAGAGACACCAAACAGAAACTGAAACAATACAAAGAAATAAAACAACTTTTAAGATAGATATATAAGTATCTTATTGTGTATTTTGATTTGTTGCAAATAGTTTTTAATTTTACTAGATTTATTTATTGCTTCAAATATGTATGCTGTATTTTTGTCATTTCCCCATCTCTGATTTCTCTCAGGCTTGCCTCCTCCAACTGTCCCCTCTCAAATTCATGGCCTCTTTTTCTTTAATTATTATTGTTACATATATAAACAAATAAATATACATATATGACCTTCTGAGTCCATTTAGGGTTGCTTGTATGTATATTTTTTAGAACCAAAGTGTAGCCACCCTCAACTGATACACATGCAGGAGATACTGTGTTAGAAGAGGCAGAAAGACTGTAGAAACCAGAGGACCAAGACATGTGTTGTGGCATTGTGTCTTCACTGTAGAACATGGAAGCTGTACCCACAAAATCTCAACAATATGGTTGGCTAAATAAGATCTGATAAGCTGGCCCACCAATGTGGCTGGGGAAAGTCTCATGAGGCCTTACACTATGTGGACAATGACAATAATTCTTCTTATTTCAGCTTAATTTTAAAGAATACATCAAAGTGTCCAAATAATACACTAGGGTGAAATTTGTAACCACACAGTGATACCGGGGACTTGCATATATAAGTACTCTACTATTCAACTGGAACCTGTTGTGGTTAAGTTTTAGGACAACTTGACAGAAGCTAGAGTCAGCAGATAGGAGGGAGCCTCAATAGGGAAAAAAACCTCTATAGGATCAAAATTTAGGCAAGTCCGTAGTGCATTTTCTTGGTGATTCACAAAGGAGAAAGTCCCAGCTTATTGTGGGTGGAGTTGTTTCTGGGCTGATGGTCCTGAGTTCTATAAGAATCATGTGTCCCCAATAAAAAGACACAGACTAACAGACTGGATTCGTAAACAGGACCCAGCATTTTGCTGCATACAGAAAATGCACCTCAGTGACAAAGACAGACACTACCTCAGAATACAGAGATGAAAAACAATTCTCCAAGCAAATGGTCCCAAGGAACAAGCTGGAGTAGCCATTCTAATAGCGAATAGAATCGGCCTTCAACCAATGAAAAAAAGATAAGGAATGACACTTCGTACTTATCAAAGGAAAAATCTACCAAGATGAACTCTGAGCAATTCTGAGCATCTATGCTCCAAATGCATGGGCACCTACATTCATAAAAGAAACTATTATGAATAAAAGGAAGATATAACAAGGGAAATTGAGGAAATTCAAAAAATCATCAGATCCTATTACAAAAGACTGTACTCAACAAAACTGGAAATTTTCTAGACAGATGTCAAATGTGAAAGTCAATTCAGGATCAGATAAACCATCTAAACAGTCCCATAATCCCTAAAGGAGTATCAGCAGTTATTAACAGTCTCTCAACCATAAAAAAGCCCAAGACCAGATGGGTTTGCTGCAGAATTCTATCAGACCTTCAAAGAAGACCTAATATCTGTACTCTTCAAACTATTCCACAGAAGATAAACAGAAGTAACACAACCCAATTTGCTCTATGAAGCCACAATTATGCTCATGCCTAAACGACACAAAGACCCAACAAAGAAGGAGAACTTCAGACCAGTTTCCCTTATGAATATCAATGTAAAGGTACTCAGTATAATTCTCACAAATGGAATCCAAGAACACATCAAAAAAAAAAAAAAAACACACATGATCATTTCATTAGATGCTGAGAAAGCATTTGACAAAATTCAACTACCCTTCATGTTAAAAGTCTTGGAAAGACCAGGAATTCAAGACCTGTACCTAACATATTAAAAGCAATATACAGCAAACCAGTAGCCAACAACAAACTAAATAGAGAGAAACTTGAAACAATCCCACTAAAATTGGGGACTAGACAAGGTTTCTCACTCTCTCCCTACCTATTCAATATAGAACTTGAAGTTCTAGGCAGAGCAATTAGATAAAAAAAAAAAAAAGGAGGTAAAAGGGATAAAAATTGGAAAGGAAGAAGTCAAAATATCACTATTTGTGGATGATATGATAGTATACATAAGTGACACCAAAAATCCCACCAGAAAACTCCTAAACCTGATAAACAATTTCAGCAAAGTGGCTGGATATAAAATTAACTCAAACAAATCTGTGGTCTTCCTCTACTCAAAGGATAAACAGGCTGAGAAAGAAACTAGGGAAATGACACCCTTCACAATAGTCAAAAACAATATAAAATATTTTGGTGTGACTCTAACCAAACAAGTAAAAGATCTGTACAAAAGGAACTTCAAATCTCCAAAGAAAGAAATCAAAGAAGATCTCAGAAGATGGAAAGATCACCCGTGCTCATGGATTGACAGAATTAATATAGTAAAAATGGCCATCTTGTGGAAAGCAAGATTCAATACAATCTCCATCAAAATTCCAATGCAATTCTTCACAGAGTTAGAAAGAGCAAATTGTAAATTCATTTGGAATAACAAAAAACCCAGGAAAAGAACTTCTGGGGAATCACCATCCCTGACCTCAAGCTGTATTAGAGAGAAATAGTGATAAAAAACTGCATGGTATTGGTACAGAGGCAGGCAGGTAGATCAATAAATAGAATTGAAGAACCAGAAATGAACCCACATACCTATGATGACTTGATCTTTGACAAAGGAGCTAACACCATCCAGTGGAAAAAAGACAGCATTTTCAACAAAAAGTCCTGGTTCAACTGGTGGTCAGCATGTAGAAGAATACAAATTGATGTATTCTTATCACCTTGTACAAAGCTCAAGTCCAAGAGGGCTAAGGACCCCCCAATTAAAACCAGATACACTGAAATTAATAGAAGAGAAAGTGTAGAAGGGCCTCAAACACATGGACACAGGAAAATTGCCTGAACAGAATACCAATGGCTTATGCTCTAAGATCAAGAATCGACAAATGCAATCTCATAAAACTGCAAAGCTTCTGTAAGGCAAAGGATACTGTCCACCGGACAAAATGGCAACCAATGGATTGAGAAAAGATCTTTCCCAATCCTACATTCAATAAAGGGCTAATATCCAGTATAAACAAAGAACTCAAGATGTTTGACTCTAGTGAACCAAATAACCCTATTAAAGAAATAATGAACAGAGCTAAACAGAGAATTCTCAACTGAGGAAACTGGAATGGCTAAGAAACACCCAAGGAAATGTTCAACATCTTTAGTCATCAGGGAAATACAAATCAAAACAACCCTCAGATTCCACCTTACACCAGTCAGAATGGCCTAGATCAAAGACTTGGGTGACAGTAGATGCTGTTGAGGATGTAGAGAAAGAGGAACACTCCCATTGCCAGTGGAATTGCAAGTTGGTACAACCACTCTGGAAATCAGTCTGGCAGTTCTTCCCAAAATTGGACATAGTACTATGAGGACCCAGCAATACCATTCCTGGGAATATACCCAGAAGATGCTCCAACATGTAATAAGAACACATGCTCCACTATGTTCATAGCAGCCTTATTTATAATCGTCAGAAGCTGGAAACAACCCACATGTCCCCCAACAGAGGAATGGACACAGAAAATGTGGTACATTTACTCAGTGGAGTACTATTCAGCTATTGAAAACAATGAATTTACGAAATTTTTAGGGAAATGGATGAATCTGGAGAGTATCATCCTGAGTGAGGTAACCCAATCACAAAAGAACACACATGGTATGCACTCCCTGATAAGTGGCTATTAGCCCAGAAACTCAGAACACCCAAGATACAATTCACAGACCATATGAAGCCCAAGAAGAAAGAAAACCAAAGTGTGGATGCTTCAGCACTTCTTAGAAAGGAAAACAAAATACTCACAGAAGGAAGTATGGAGACAAAATGTGGAGCAGAGACTGAAGGAAAAGTCATCCAGAGACTGCCCCACCTGGGGATCCATCTCAAATACAGTTGTCAAACCTGGAAGCTATTGGGGATGCTATGAAGTGCTTGCTGATATGGTTGTCTCTTGAGAGTCTCTGCCAGAGCCTGACAAATATAGAGTTGGATGCTCACAGCCAACCATTTCACTGAGTGCGGGTTCTCCTATGGAGGAATTGGAAAAGAGACCGAAGGAGCTGAGGGGGTTTGCAGCCCCGTGGTGGGAGCAACAGTGTCAACAATCCAGCCCCACTCCAACTCCTGGAGACTGGACCACCAACCAAAGAGTATACATGGAGGGACCCATGGCTCCAACTGTATATGTGGCAGAGGATGGCCTTGTTGGACATCAGTGTGAGGAGAGGTCCTTAGGCCTGAGGGTGTTCGATGCCCCAGTGTAGGGAAATGCCAAGGTGGAAGGTGGGAGTGGGTGGATGGGTGGGTGAGGGAGCTCTCTCATTGAGGCAGGGGCAGGGGAGATGTGATAGGGGGTTTCTGTACAGGAGACCTAGAAAGAAGATAACGTTTTAAATGTAAATAAAGAAAATATCCAATAAAAGGAAAAAAGAAAGGAAAAAACTGAGTTCACTTCAAGAAATTGGTGGGAGTGAAGATTTGGAGGATAAGACTCCAGAATCCCAGGCAACAAAAGAAAAATGAGTCAAATGGTCTTTCTACAAGTGGTCTGCAAGATTCTCTGCACAGAGAAACAATCAACAAGGATGCCAGAGCCTACAGGGGGCAACAAATATGGTTGGGTTTTTTGTTTTTGTTTATGATTTTACTACTCTTCTAACAAAGAATTAAAATCTTCATTAAGTTTCCAAAGAAAGAAAAAA
>JADRCD010206873.1:0-14051 GCA_019843815.1 Montemys delectorum
CACACTTCCTACCTTGTGAGTTTTCTAAGAGTTTTTGTAAGAAGACTTATTTATTTTATCTTATGTGTATGGGTGAATGAACTCTTGGCACTGGAGTTAAAAACAGTTTAGAGCTGTGATGTGGGTACTGGGAATTGAACCTGGGTCCTCTAGAGGAGCAGCCAGTGCTCTTAAAGACTGAGCCATCTCTCAAGCCCCAGTTTTGATTAAATATAAAGGGGATCAAACACAGGGACCGTGAGCCAGGCACATGCCTTTAATCTTAGCCCTTGAGAGGCAAAGGCAGGCAGATTTCAGTGATTTCTAGACCCATCTCATCTGCATACTGAGTTCCAGGACAGCCAGAGCTATATAGAGAGACCTATCTCAAAAACAACAAACAACAAACAAACAAACAAACAAACAAAAACACACATACACTGCACATCCTGGACATATAGTTTCTTATTTCTTATATTGAAGGGTCACAAATATGCTTTAATTGTTGACAAACACCTCCAAGGACAACTGTTTGAGTCATATGAATCCCTCTTCAGTTTGTCAGTTTTGGAGTGTATCAGTTAGGAAAGCTAGCTGCCTTGTGATAGGTTTAAGTGACTAATTTAAATCTATAAAGACTTTTTACTTTCCTCCCTCAGCACTGGGATTACTGGTTTGTACAGCCAATCCCAGCCTTTTACATGGGTGCTAAGCTTCCATGGAAGGAATTTTACCCACAGCGAGCCATGTCCCTGGATCCTTTTTTGTGTTGTAAGACAAGATCTCTCCCAGGTCGCCCTTGAACTTGCAAATCTCCTCTGCCTCCTGCTTCTGCCTTTCCAGTGCTAGGATGGTAGGTATGCAATCCCTTGTCCAGCTGAGATTTAGAAGCTATAACCATGAGCAAGAAGAGCAAAAGTAACACTTCAGTCTTTCTTTAAAATGCATTTCTTTTGTATGTGCACATGTTTGGGGGTATGCATGCAATGGTTTAAATATGCAACTCAAGAAATCTTGTGAGAGTCAGTTCTCTCCATGTTTGAGTCCTGTGGTGTCATTTAGGTCACTAGGATTGGTACCAGGCACCTTTACTCACTGGATCATCTCACTACTGCTGGAATCTTACTAAAATTGTATCCTGCAATTACAGTTAAAACAGTTACCCAGAACTGGTGACGCTTCCTGATTTGGGTCTAGAAAAAGACACGGGTAACGGGGTTTGTGACATTGTTTGGGTGACATCAGATGCAGCTCTAGAGCTTGCTTGCTCTTTAGAAAACCATCACTTAACGATCCCAAGGTTGGATCTCAAACCTCACTGGAATGGTGTAGATGACCCATCTTGGGCTTTGCAGGGAAAGGCAAGGGCATTTGGCAGCTCTCTTATTGTGCTTACTAACCTTGTCTGTACGTTTCTCACCCAGCCTGGCCAAACTGAAGCCGGAGAAGAGATGAGCAGCATACCAGACTCAAACTGTCTTGAGCAGCACAAGTTGTACAATTGTTTTATAAAAGCATGGCGGTTGGGCTTCAGCTCAGTCTAGAGTGCCTGCCTTGTGTGCACAGACCTGTGGGCTCAATCCCCAGATCCTATAAACCAGGTGTGGGGACACATGCCTGTAATCCCAGCATTTGGGATGTGGAGGCAGGAGGATCCGAAGTTCAAGGTCATCCTCCACTACATAGTGAGTTCGAGGCTGGCCTGGGATACATGAAATGTGTCTCAAAGAGAGGTTTTTAAAATCCAAGCAATAAATTTACTTTTAATGAATTCTTAGTGGCTGTTGATGAGTTTTGTTTATGCCATCAGTTTGGACGACTTAGGGATTTTTATTACAGTCAGTTTGGAACTTTCCATATGAATTTCATGCTTTGGGGTTTAAATTGTTTCAGAAGACAGGGATACAGGGTTTTTCCCCCTCAGGTTTTTTGTTTTGTTTTGTGCTTCTTAATTATCACTTTTTTTCTTACTGGATGGGCATAGCCATGAGCAGATACCAATTGGATGTTTGAATTACTCCATCCAAAATGAAATGCAGCAGTAAAGGTTCCAGTTTTGACTCCTACATACCTTGGCAACAATGGAGAACACCAGACTGGGTTAGGGAGCAGGACGGAATTGAGGAATGTGAGGGATAGTCATCTCCCCACCTGGGTTGACATTCAAGATGCAATGGTCAAAAACCAAATGGTTGGGTCTGAAGGGACTTCTGGGCAAGAGTTAGTCCCTCAGGGTTGCAGGTTCCTGATAGAAAAAGCAGTCAGGAAGAGTTTCTAGGGTGGCAAAATTGGCAGTTTCTGCCAATGCTTCAAAGTAGACCCACCTGTCCGTAGGATTGCAGAGAGCAGGGGGTGGAGACAGGCATACTCAGTAAGGAGTGTGTCTTCATCGGGGTTTCTATTCCTGCACAAACATCATGAACAAGAAGCAAGTTGGGGAGGAAAGGGTTTATTTAGCTTACATTTCCACATAGCTGTTCATCACCAAAGGAAGTCAGGACAGGAACTCACGAAGGGCAGGAACCTGAAGCCAGGAGCTGATGCAGAGGCCATGGAGGAAGGCTGCTTACTGGCTTGCTTCCCCTGGCTTGCTCAGCTTGCTTTCTTATAGAACCCCAGACTATCAGCCCAGGAATGGTACAACTCACAGTGGGCTGGGCCCACCCACCCTTGATCAGTAATTGAGAAAATGCCTTACAGCTGGATCTCATGGAAGCATTTCCTCCAGGGAGGCTCCTTTCTCTGTGATAACTCCAGCTTGTGTCAAGTTGACACACAAAACCAGCCAGTACAGAGTGTTTGCAGAAATTGTTGCATGGTCCAGTGTCCTGTGTCCATGTGGTGGAGCACAACTGTCTTCTGCTTAGGGGGAAGCTGGCTGCCCTGTAAGAAGCTGTAATTTTCTATCTCTCCATCATTCATGCTCCTGGATGTCTCAGATACACTTGCTTCTGTCCCCTGAGATGTTAGAGCTGTGTGTCCTGATAAGACATGGGCGTGAAGATGGAAATCCTTCAGAAAAGACTTGCCTGGAGTCAGTCTGGGTGGGAAAGGCCTTGACCTCTCCCTGCTTCTGTGGGAATGTATAGTCCCCAGCTCACTCTGGAAGACCCTCACCTGACCTCAAGGAGGCAGCTAGTGCAGGCACGTCTTTTGCCTTTGAAAAACCAGTAATGCCTGGAGTTTTAGGGCACAGGTCTAAATGCCATGTGTATTAAAGGGGCCAGTTTCACACTGATGAAATTAGATGGTAGCTTGTGTATTCTTGAGATTTAAGGACGGAAGTTAAAACACAAAAATACAGAGCTGGGGTGTGGCTCAGTCTGGCATGAACAAACCCCTGGGTGTGTTCCCTAGCACTTCACGAACTGGGTACGGTGGTGCATACTTGTAATTCAGGATTCAGGTGTTTCAGGCAGGAAAGAGCAGGTCAACCTTGCCTATGTTGTAGTAAACTCAAAACTAGCCTGAGATATCTGAGACCCTGTCTCAAAAAGATAAAATACAAAACAAAACAGAAAATGTATTTACAGAACTGTCCCTGTAAACAAAACACAGAGTGACACATTAAAATGGAAAGAGCCAACGAGAATAGAAACATTTTTCATTCTTGTTTTTTTATTGTTCATTTGTTTTTATTGTCTCTTGCGACAGAGAATAACCTTCGTTTATAATTGCCCAAACCTGAGAGGTTTTCTCAAACTAAGTTCCGAATCTGTACATCCCAAGGGCAACGTAGTATGTGCCGATTTTAATTCAAACCAGAGTACGGTTTCCTGTTTCTTAACCCTGGGAACTAAGTATCAGATTGACCTGTTACTAATGATGAGTTCAGGTGGCTGATCTGTATTTTCCAAGTGTCCTTCTCATTAGAACATTTAAATAGAGTCCTCTAACACCCATGGAGCTGATGGCTCCACAGCTGCCTGCATGTAGAGAGGTGAGGTGATCTGGGGCTGGCAGCCGCTGTCCTCTGCAGACCTACAGTGTGGGGTGAATATAAAATGTCCACATGAGGAGAATGACACCTGCTTTGTCCTCTCTATAAAGCAAACCAGTTTTTAAAAGGAATTTTTTTTTGACAGTTCCGAGCTGCTAAGTCAATTTCGATCCTAGACTCTGTAGAAAATGGAATCTTTTCCCTGCAATTGACGTGAAAATTGAAGGCTAGTGACTATTCACTTTCTAATAATGCAGGGTAAATAAATGCTATCACACTGCTGAAAGATGTACTGGAGACGGGCTCTGCAGCTTCCCCATCAGTGTGTCGCTTTTATCTTGCCACTGGAGGCCCTGTATCTTTTACGTTTAATGTGATAGATCAAGCAGACTTTATTCCAGAATGTGTTTTTATCAAGCCACAGACAAATATACGAAGTAATTGTTTTGTCTTTTCGAGGGACTTTTAGGGAAGTATCTGGAAGTCCGATGTCCTGCATAATTATGGCTTTCTTCTGATGTATGTTTAATAATTGCTTATTTAGATACAGAAGGTTGAGTTTCTCCTCATAGTCGAACAGCTGTGAGACCTGTCCTTGGCCTTCCCGGTTGAGCTTTGTGTTGTTCTGGGGTCCTCCACATGCTTTGAGTGGTGGGGAGCATCCTGGAGCCACTCAGGCCCTTGATGGCCTCCTCTACACCCTGTCACTAATGCTTCCTGCTCCTTCACTCTGCATCTTCCCTGGCTGATCACACACACTGTCCTGTAGCCTATAGCCATCTTCAAGGAGACGAATCCCTCATCTATACCTCCTCTTCCAACTCCTCCTTTTCCTTCTCTTCACTGCAAACCCTTTGCTGTCTCCATTTTCACACATGCCCCTCCCAGTCTTATGTAGACCAGGCTTGACTCCAACCCCCTGTGTAGTCAAGAATGACCTTGAATATCTGATCCTCCCACACTTCTATGGTGGTGGGGGTGGAGTCAAAGCCTTGAGCATGTCCAGCATCCTCCTGAATGAGCCATATTCTAAACCACTCCACTCTTCCATTGGACCCTTTCACTAAGTCTCCGTCTGACCCTGCTCTGCGAAGCTCTCCAGCAGTCTCCATTCTGATGCTTTCACTCTTCCTAGTCAGTGCTGGGCCCATGAGCTTGCTATCTGCTCTGCTTGCTTACCTTCCTAATCCTGTGCCCTCTAGTCCTCTAGTGCTGGGGCTCTGCAGGACCTGTCCTTTCTCCCCTTCTTTTACATTTTTGGTTGTGAGCCTCACCTTTAAGGGCTGAGCCATCTCTCCAGCCCCTTTCTCCACTTCTTTATTCTGTTTTCTTCCTCCTTTTTCAGTAGCACAGAGAGCAGGTGTTATCTGGAACAGAGTCTTCAGGTTCTCAGGCTAAGGAGAGGACTCCAAGTTTATACCTCTAACTGAGACATCTTTGAGTTTTGGATGAGCAGCACCCTCTTTGACATTTTTGCTTGGGTATGGGCTGGTGGCTACAAGACTATGTGGTCTCCGTCTGCCCTCAGAGCTGTGTGTCTGCCTCTTCCCTTTCTCTGCATGGCTCTCTTCTTCTCTTGATTAGCTCCAAAATGTTGGGACAACTCTTGATAGCAATCCTTACATCAAACAGTAGGCTTGTGAACACATGGAAGCTTGTTCCAGTCCCTGCCTATGACTCCGAGGATTCACTGCTTGTGTTGGTTCCACTGTGGCCACAGATGGCAACTTGTCAATGACCAGAGTCAAAAATAGAAGCTGCAAAATATCTCTGGGGCAACTTTTGGATTTGATTGGGGAATGGAAGTAGAAGGCCTGAGTATTTTTGATCTTTTGGCCCATGCCTGCAGCATGTATGTACCCTTGCTGTTTTGGATGCTGCCTATTACAGCTGGAAGCTAGAAGCTGTAGTGAGTCCATCAGCAAACTCCCATGGCTTTCCACATCACCCAGTTCCAAGTGGAAACCTTAGTCATGGCACCCCAGAGCATCACCTGCCCTGTGATGCTGATCTTTTTTCATCTTCTATATCCCTGAAGGCCATTTATTACTGGCCTCTTCCTCTCTGACATCATCTAGTCACTAGAACCTCTTCTTTCCATCTTTCTATCCCTCTACCTGAACATCCTTTCTAAGAGTTCCCACCTACAAACACACACACACACACACACACACACACACACACACACACACACACACGGCTTCACTGTTGAATCTGTGGTACTTTTGCTTTGCAGGGTGGTGGATCTAAAACTGTGAACTGCACTCTTTGCTACGTTGGCACTTCCTGCCACACTTCTTGTTATAATGTATCTTTTCTCCTTTCTATTGGCTGTTGCCTGTGAATATCTGTTTCCTGGAATTAAAGTTGACAATGGCAGAGAAACGTTAAGAATCTTCACCTGCGTAGCCTTGGCAGACTGGTACACAGCAGCCAAGATTTCTAACAGAAGCTAACTGAGCATAACTCCTTCCTTGTCTTCCACTTCTGTGCCTAAGGTTTCTTCTAGGCTTTTGGGATAGCTCTACCCAGCTCGCTGGAGCTGTTCAGAGAGTCTGGCCATAACATCTCCTCAGAGCAGCCATCAAACATTGGCCTAGAAGCTAGTATAAGCCATACCCTTGGTTCCTGGATCATTAACTGTAAGTGGAGTTTTACACCCTAAGCCATAAAGGGTAGCCTTCTAAGCAGGGCATTGCAGAGCCAGGTGCTGGCAGAAATCAGTCACTAGCATCAGAATTCCACTGCACAACACTCTAAGTAGGATGGCACTCCCTAATGCATTCCTGAGCTGATCTGAATCACCAAGCACTCCTTGCCCTCTGGATGATGACCTTGGGAGCACCTTCCTTTGGCTGGCTTTCCAGAATCCCCTTTTTCATGTATCTCTTTCTCTGGCCAGTGTTCCTAGCTACTTCCTCGAAACCTCCGCCCTTCTCCTTCCCCACACGGGTCAACTTGTTTTAAAACTAGACAGTGGTAACAAGTATTAAACAAACCAGACCTGTGTAGTAAGCCGGAGACACTCTTGTCTGAAGGAGCTATGCATTTGTGGTAATGCCAGGGCACCCTTTGGAAGAGTATCTCGTCGTTCACATCTGCCTTGCGTATGTGTAGCCAACACTGAACAGACATCTTTAGGGAATTCTTTCCACGTTATGTAACATGTTACATGTGTATTACATGTTATGATAGATATGTTTTTCTGTTCTCAGCCTTGCACAGAAGGTATCCTAGCCATGTTCATTCCCACATGTTGGGCTATTCATAGCTCCTCAGGTCGATTCAAGCATGATGGAACGTGACACTTGCCACATGAGGGTGTCACTAAGATTCAAAGCATCAGATTCAGAAAAATGGGATCCTTCCCTCAAAGAAGCCAAGAACCCTCACTCAAAGGGTGTGAGCAGCCACTAAAGTGTATGTCAGCATCGAGTCTTTTTCTCCCTGGATGGCAATTCACACATGCAGGCACACATGTGCCTCGACAACAGGGGGTGCTCTGGGGCTGTCATGGTCTCCTGCAGGGCAACCTGGAATGCACAAGCTGCTGTGTTAACTCAGCTGGGACCTAACCCACTCCTGCAGCTCAGCATCTTCAGGCACTCCTAAATGAGGTGTGGTTTGACAAGGTGATGACAGCTACACCTCCTTACCCTCTCCTTCCATAATATTTATATTACTTATATTGTAATTAACTGCTCCCCACCCCCAGGCTCTCTATATCTCCTTATATAACTATTTCTCGTCTTTGAAAAAGAAAACTGAGGGGATCCAGGGATGTGGCTCCATGGGCCCACACTGTGTAGATTAAGCACACATGCAGACCCATTACTGGGAGTGGAGGAGGGGGTGAAGGCAGGAGGATGTCAAGGTCATCCTACATTACAGGAACTCCCCTTATCTCAGGAAGAGAAAGATGACATCATATTCTGGGTCTCCATGGTAACAGAGGTGGGGTGGGCTGAGTGGACTATGAATACCTGGCCTCCTGGCATTCCTTCTACTCGTTGCATTTCTGTTTGGTGACACCACCACTCCTGGGCCCTGTTTCTGGTTTTGTAGGGCACATGCAGGCCATGACTTCTTTACGGGAAGAGCTTTCCTTGGGCAGCCTGCTGCAGCTGGCATTTAGCAGTCATTGCGTGCTGAAACTGTTGTACATCTGCTGAGAACATTATTTTCCCTAACCCATTTAATCCTTGCATAATCCTAGAAGGTGCTATTTTTAGCTGCATTTTATGGGTAGAGAGACTAACAACACCGGGGCTCAATGAAGTGACTTAACTTGCCAAGTCACACTGTGAAGTGGAGGTGGTGCACACTGAAATCCAGCATTCTACCTTGGGGCTAACTCTTAGAGCCAGGTGCCAAGCTGGCCAGCCATTTTGTCTCTTGCGGATCATGCTGCTGGACCTGTGCATGGGCCACAGCTGCTATGAAATCCACCCCAATGCTATCGTGTGTGCTGCTAAAGCAAGAGTTCCTGTTCTAGCTCTGAGATACAAGAGTTCGTGCCCTTTGGTCCTATCTGTTCAGCTTCGCTTCTGCCTGATTTCCACAGTTTTCTCTCTATGCCTCCAGGTTCTTTTATTACCCCCGAATTATTTTCTTCCCCCCTCCCTCCAGCCCTTTCCTGGGATAGAACTCAGGCAAGCACTCAGTTGTTTGCCTACACTTACCCAGCCCATCCTCCAAAACTGGTCATAAGGCTCTTGTTACTGAATCCAACATTGCCACCTGTACATTACCTCCTCTCCTAAGTGACTGTCCTTCTTATCATGGCAGAGTCCCTTCACCAACACTGATGGTAAGCATAGCCCGCTCAGTTCTCCTCCTCCTGTTCAGGAAAGTCCCACAGAGCTCTGGTGCCAGTCACAATTCTACCAGTCATTTACCCCATTCCTCACGTGCACCTCAGACCGTTCTCCGCCTCTGCCGTTCTTCGCTCCTGAAACAACTATCCCGTCATCCTTGCGTGCTCAGAACCTGTCTGCACTCCTTCCTCCAGGGATAATTCTACCTTGGCTGTCTCTGTGTCTGCTCACCTGATGCTGACTGTGCAGAAGAGCATTGTTGCTCCTCTTAGGCTCTGCCCAGGACAAGATGCTATGCTCAGCATGTCTCCTGATTCTCGCTGGAATCTTCAGGCCTCACCTTTGGGGTCCAGGGCTGTGTCCCGGTGCTGGAGTGCTTTTTCCACCATGTATGAGGTCCTGGTTGTGTGTCCAGCCACCATCTGTTTATGCACCAACGCTTAGCCATTCCTTATTCTCGTAACTGATGGGAACCACATCTCAAGGTGAATTTTCAAACTTCAAAAATTTTACATTTTTTTTTTAAAGTAGGGGGAAAAGGTAGTTTTAGGTTTAGTTCTGGAATAGCCCTGAGTCTGTCTGGCAGGCACATTCTCTACCACCTCCAAAGCCCTCTTCCTGTTTTGTAATCACAGATGTTGTCATCTTTCTCTCTCAGAGAGTTGATTCTGACATAGTTACTTATAAGAAAACAATCATGGGTGCAAGTGAACTGAAATTGCCCTCCTTTTTTTTTTCTTTCTTTTTTTGTTGTTTGTTAGTCTAAGGCAGAGCTTCTATAGCCCAGCTGGTCTGAAACTCACTATGTAGCCTAGGACTTTGACCTTCAGAGCTGCTGTCTCTATCTCTGGGAGTACTGAGATTATAGGATAGGCATGTCCCAACCAACACACCTGGTTCTATTCCTGGCTGATGCTCAGTCACAGGACTTTGCCCCTGCTAGGAAAGCCCCTCATCAGCAGAGACACATCCCCACCCATAGAAGAAGTTCACCTGTGAAGCTTTCCCTGGGCATCATAGCAGCTCTTGGACATTGATTGGAGTGTGGTGGCAAAGTAGAAGTTGTCACGTCTGCAAGCATGCCAGTTCCTGGCTATAATGAAGAAAGGTTGATCACTCCCTGGTCAGGTTTGGTTTGGCACGCCCTCCCCAGGGGGGTGTGGACTTGCAAATGAGCAGCCAAACCACTGAGCAGCTGCCTGTCAGCACTTCCTGATGAGCTCACAGTTAAAAATTAACTTTTACAGCTCCTCTGGGCAGTCCCTGCTGAAGCTCACCCAAAGTGAAAGAAGTTGGTATGGCCCAACTGGGCACTATCCCCAAGTGTGGCCCAACCCAGTACTGTTCCTGGTCCTGAGTCTTGGTGTCTCATGCAAGAGACCGAAGGGAGTGCCTTCTATCCTTGCCACATCTAAACTCTACTTTCATCCCACCCTGTCTGCTGTACTGTTAAGACTTTTTGTATATTAACACAGTCACGTTTGAGTAAAAGCCAGCCCTCTGACAAAAAGCCTCCAGGCACAAAACGAAAGCATTTCACCGTCATCTGGCAATAATGGAATCAGATTACAGAGCAGGGAATGTGGGTCTTTTCCCAAACCTAGGCCTAGCATCCATGATGGCTTTAATAACTGTGAGACACAACCACATGCTTTTGCAGTATTTAGAGCAGGACCACCACTGGTTGATGGCAGGTCCTGGCCTCAGGATGAGTGGGTTCCACCTCAGTGGGCTGTGTGAAAGGGTGGTCAGGACTCTGTCCTGGGAACTTAGTGCTGAAGGGTCTAGCCTAGACTAACAAGTCTGTCTACATTCAGAAAATGACTTAGGAACTGAATAGAGTGCTTTGCTTCAGCAGAATACCCAGCAATTTAACCTCCCTCTTTAGTAATGAGTATGCTCAGGTTTGCTGACCATTGTGTGTGTGTGTGTGTGTGTGTGTGTGTGTGTGTGTGTGTATGTGTGTACATATATATATGTGTATATATATACATATATGTATATATGTGTATATGTATATATATATGGCCCATACATGATACCCCAAATAAATTTCTCAAAGGATCATGCACATTCCCCTTTGAGGCCCTCTGGTCATGCTACGTATGCAGCTGTAGTTGAAAGTAAAGTGCGTGGTGGGTGGAATCTGCCCTCAGTGTTTATCTCTGCACACCAATCCCTGGGTATTACTTTTATACCACACACGTGGTCCAGAGGTTAGGTCGAAGCTGGCTGCTGCTGCTATTTATTCCTAACTCATTCTGTTTGTTGTTTGTTTGTTTTTGAGACAGTATCTCATACCGATTATCCCAGGAACAGTGGCAGTAGCCTGATTATAGGGTTTAGGATGTGAAGGGCTCATTTTTAAATAAAGTATTCCCAAGGTACGACTTGCTGGAACAGCAAATTAGTGGCAAATCTTGCTGACTGCGGTTTGTGTCTTACCTGAGCAGAGAGAGGAATTATGGTGGGCTTACTGGGTTCGTTTTTATCATATGCTTGGAGCCAGGATTTTCCATACAATGCCTTCCCAGAAATCTTGTTGGTGAGAGTCAAAATCAGTACCTACCTCTAAACTTTCCTCATATTTCCCCACTGAGAAGGTCCTAAGTCACAAATAGTAGATGTCATCAAAGCACCAGCTTTATTTATTCTCTCCCTCCCTCTTCTCTTCCCTCCTCTCTTCTTCCATCTGCCCTCCCTCCTTTCTCCTTTCCTCCTCCCTTCCCTCCCTTCTCCCTTGCTCCCTCTTCCTGTCTCTTTCCTTCTCTTCTGCTTTCACTTTTACAGTGGTTGGGATCAAACCCCAGGCTTTGTGCATGCTAGGCAGGCACTTTATCAACAGAGCTATATTCCAGTCAACTTTTAGAAGTTTATTCATTTGAAACTGTTTTTATAATGTACTTCCATCTACCATGATTTCAACTCAATATGTTTTTATTTCCAGAGTCTGTCATTCAGACTCAAAATGAAATTTAAAAAAAAAAAGGTCGGGTGGTGGTAGCACACGCCTTTAATCCCAGCACTTGGGAGACAGACAGAGGCAGGTGGATTTTTGAGTTCAAGGCTAGCCTGGTCTACAGAGTGAGTTCCAGGACAACCAGGGCTACACAGAGAAACCCTGTCTCGAAAAAGAAAAAAAAAATAGCCATATTTTTTTATTGAAGAAATATATCTTTATTTTAGATCTGATTTTAAGGTTTTGCTTTTATTTTTATTCATATGGCATGGGGAGGGGATGGTGTATGGCAAGTGAAGAGAGTGTGTCTGATCTTCTGGAGCTGGGTTGCAGGTTGTTATGATCTCATGAGGGCTGAACTCAAGTCTTCTGAAAGAGCAGTGCGTACTCTTAGCCAGCAAGTCATCTCTCCATTCCCATGTTCTGCAGGTGTGAGTTCTGTAAGAAGTAACACTTTTGTAAATGGCATTCTGCTTTGTTTCCATGTAGCACAAGTAACCTGGAACAGGGCTTTCTTCCCTAAGAAGCATCTCCATCCTTCTAGCTACATGGGTGATAGACAGCAAATAACTGAGGAGAAAACACAGCCGATGTTGTTGCTGATGTTGGCCTTCAACTCTCCTGCTTCCACTTCCCAAGTGCTGGAGTTATGGGCTGCACCACTATACCTGGTTATGTGCAGTGCTGGGAGCATTGACCCCAGGGTTCTTTCTGTACATGCTAGGCAAACATTCTACCAACTGAGCTACATTCCCAGCCCATATTCTATTGTTTTCAAATTGCAGTATAATATGCAGAGTATAATGTTTACTAGCTTGACCGTTTTGGGGGTACAGTTCAGGAACCGTTATGCACCTTCCATCCCTAGAGCTCCATCATCTTACACAACTGCCATTCAGAGCCTATTAAACAAGGGCTCCTGAGTGTTCTCCTCTCCCACCCTCTCCATGAATCCGACCTCTTTTTTTTTTTTTTTTTTTTTTGTTTTTTTAGACAAGGTTTCTCTGAGTAGCCCTAGCTGTTCTGGAACTTACTCTGTAGACCAGGCTGGCCTCAAACTCAGAAATCCACATCCCTCTGCCTTCCAAGTGCTGAGATTAAAGGCATGCGCCACCAGTGCTCGGCAAATCCGACCTCTCTAAGTCCCTTACAGAAAGGTCATCATCCAGCATTAATCACCTCACCCCCATTAATGTCACATGATGTGATTCCCCAGGATTTTTTTTTTTTTAATCTGTATTTACTGTGTGTCAGAATTTTCCTCTTTTCAAGTCTGAGTAGTGTTTCATAGCATGAGCACACTCTTTTGTTAACAGTTTGCCTGTCTCTTTACACTCTGCCACTCTGGCTGCTGCTGCTGTAAATGAATGTCTGTCCATACATTTCTATCCTCAGCGTCATCACACTGTTACAACTCCAGTCATCTCCTTAGTGTTCTTAGCGGTAACAAGAATGAAGGAAGAAGCTATACCAGCCTCTTCTAAGGCTCTTTTCTGTCTCAATCACTGATCTCTATGAGATGTAAATCACAGCAATGATGTACATAGTCAATATTCGTCCAGTGCTTACCGTGTCAGGGCTACCTTTCTTGTAGCCCTGACAGTAAACCTGTGAGGACGCCTGCATCTTACCAGAGAAGTGGTTGAGGTGCAGAGCAATCAAACCAGTTCCCTTTAGTCACATCTGTTCATTATAATAGAGCAAGGTAGGCAGGAGGACCCAGGACGCTGGCTCCAGAGCTAATAATGTCTTGTTTCTTTTGCATTTTATGCACATATGTGGTGCACCTCTGTATGTGTTTGTGTGCTGGTGTATACCTTGTTGAGCCCAGCAGCTCACATCAGGTGTTTTCTTCAGTTGTTCTCCACTTTCATCTTATGGAATAAAATATCTTTTGCGTTTGAGCACACAGATTTAGCTAAAATGTTAGGCCAGCAAGCCCCAGGGATTCTACTATCCCCATTTCTCCAGTTTGGGGTTTACAGGTGTGCAGTGAAGGTGTGTACATATGCATTGGGAATCCAAACTCAGGTCTTCATGCCTCTATAGTAAGAAAATATCCACTGAGCCATCTCTCCAGCCTCAGAGTCCGTGCTTCTGCTGACCAATGTCTATCTTATAAAATGCTGGGAAATTATTGCTATAATTCCTTACATTGAGGAGGCATAAACATCCTCCATTGAAGTTCATCATGGAGCACCAGTGAGTTTACTTCTTGTGCATAAATGAAGGTTATTCACAGGAGTACTACTGATCTCCCCGTTCCTCAGAAGGACCAGTCTTCACTCAGCAGGGATGGTGGCTTTCCTGTAGCTGGATAGATACCCTCTCCTCTAAGTCCTTCCTTTAGACCTTG
>JADRCD010206873.1:14151-26727 GCA_019843815.1 Montemys delectorum
GCTTCTAAGAATGGTGGTTGTTTGGCTTGGTGACAGTCCTGTGCCAAAGAAGTCTAGCTCTGTCTGGATGGAACATATTTTCTTGCCCAACCAGATCCAGGCTCTGCTAGAAGGAAGAGGATAGTGAATATTGGACCAGCAGTTCACAGACCTATTTTTGGCCCTTGCTATGGACACTGCCTCTACAAGTTCCATTTTTAAAGTCAGATGGCCTCAAGGACTCACAATTGCATGTGCTATGTTGCTGTGCTGCCACCCACCACCACCACACCATGGTGGCACAAAGACCAAAGGTCATGCCATTTTGGTTTACCTAGACCACTGTCAGAAGCCATCTAGGAAGGGATAAGACATGCCAGTGAACTTTCTGGAGATAGCCTACCATTTTGCATGGCCTGCACTAGGTGAACTTTGAGATGTAGGGTCCTTAGAGACTTCCTCTCAGGACGGCTTCTTGCTGCTGATATACTTTTCCCTGTCAGTATTACATAATCTAATGATTCCTGGGGACCAACCTGTTCTGTTGGGCAAATTTCCTGCAGATCAGCATGAAGATGAACTTTCACGAATTAATGCTGTTTAGGTGAATTAATTACATTAAAACATTCCTGATTTGATACAGATAATTTTAAGAAGAAAGTTTAAGGACATGGTTTTAGTTGTTTTGCCAGAAAGATATAATAAAGTTAGAATGAAGAATAGAAAGGCTGCATAATAAGGAATATAATGAGCTTTCATAAATTACACCAAGAACAGATATAGGCTTGGGACAAATTTGTGATCAAGGAAAGCATTCATTCTAGGTCAGGCCCAAGGATGAGGCCACAGGAGTGCACTGTGATAAAGCAAGGCCATGTGAAACTGTTGGTTTGAACTTATAGTGATCTTGTAGAGTGAAACACTACTTCGAACTTTCTATGGACATCTTTCTGTAACTCCCTTTTTGCATAACATTTTATCTCTGAGGTAATTTTATAAAGAACTTTTGTCCAAGAAGGTATAAGAAGGCCAGAGAGAAGGAATAAAGTGTGGCATCTGGGGCTCAGCTTCATTCAACAAATATATGTTCTGTCTATATGTATTTGTATGTAGGTATATGTGTATGTCCATAAGTATGCATGTACACTTGTGGAGTTGATGAGACAGGTGGTCAGGGCTGACCAGGGTGTGAGTGTGTGCACGTCCGTGCATGTTATCTGTGTAAATGATTTTCTTTCTTTCCTTTTCTTTTCTCTCCGGTTCATGGAGAGGTAGTGAGCTCAAAGCCTCTTGCCTGACAAAGCTTCTTGAGCCAAAGAGAAAAGAGTTAAACCTTTCTTGCTTAATCCCTTGCTGCTATCAGCTAGAGTTAGTTACCAGGAGCCAGAGGCTTTTGGTCTTAGAATAGCCAAGAGTTAAAAAAAGAGAAAATGTATCCAAAGTAAGCTACTTTAGCCCCAGCAATTGCTACTGTTGCCCCTGTAATCACCAACACCATTCTTCACTGCCTGCCTCAGTACTTGGATGCTGTGGCTGGCTCCCAGTGGTCACAAATGGTAGAGACCCTTATATCCACCACTTAGGAGATGCTGTCATCTTCCAGGAAGAGAGGAGCTTCTGCAAAGGGAAGCAGATGTTACTAGTCTTATGAGAAACAATGTGTATTTGTAAGAGTGATTATTTCTGTTAGTGGTATGCTACATCCTTTAAATTGCTTTTAATATTTTCTATACCCCCACCCCTTTTTGAGAGGAAATATCGTGTAGTTTAGTCTAGTTGTAAGCTTGCTACGTAGCCAGGGATAACCTCAAACTTATCTTGTTCCTCTCAACACCTTCCAAGTGCTGAGCTTGCAGATGTGAGCTGCTACACCCACTTTAAACAGTGTTGGTACTGAACACAAGGTTTCAGTGTTACACAGTGAACACAAGGTTACAATGCCTGCATGGTAGGCAAGCCTCTGCCCACTGATCACTCCCCTGCTGTAGCTGCCAGTATTGAATAGTGTGCATGTCACAGAAGTAACCTGTGATTCTCCCGTATGATGCACAAGCTCTTAATCACAGTGTTCCACAGTGTTTTCTGTGCTAACTCCCTGAAGCAGGTTGGGTCAGGCTGAGTGTAGCTACGTTCCAGCATACTGGATTTTGTCTTCTGGGATGGGTGGTCATCATCACTCAAGCAGACTATCTTTCCAGGAAGTGGCTTCCTGTTTCAATCTTAGAAGCAGTCCAGAAAGGCCTTTTTGGAGGCAGGGCAGGGCAAAGAGGGTGAAGATCAAATATTTACCACAGTCCTTTGAATCTTACCTTCTTATAGTTTGTAAATGATGGCACAGCCTTGGCCCTGTTTATCTTACACAGCAAGTGGTTCTTAGACCCTGGCATTGCCCTGTTCGTGGTGGGTGTCACTGTCTGGCGTTTGGTAGTTGGCGCAGAGAAGCAGAGCTACTGAAGTCTACTAATTAATGCTAAACAGGCCACCAAACTCCCTAGGATGCAAAAGAGACTCTGAAGTGCTAAGGTCATTTAGATGTCCTGCTTGTCCAGAGAGGCCTTGTGATTGCTATACTGCTATTCAGATGTCTGTCACCCACTTTTGTGTTGCGTGAGGTGATTTCCAAGGCCACCTCTAGCAGCAAGTTCCAGGGAATCACAGGCTGTGTATGTTGGGGTTGCCCAAGGATCATAATTTTATTTACACAAGTATTTTGCAGTATAGTAAGTTTGACACTGACAGTTTATTTTTTGAGACCCAGAAGATAGCCTAGCTGAATGAAGTGCAAGGGGGTCTAAGTCTGACCCCTTTTGTTTGTTTGTTTGTTTCTTGAGACAGGGTTTCTTTGTGTCGTCTTGGCTGTCATGGAATTCACTCTGTAGACTAGGTTGTACTCTCAGAGATCTGCCTGCCTTGGCCTCCTGAGTGCTGGGATTAATGGTTTATGCCACCACTGCCTAGCTAGGGTATTTTGTTTCTTTGTTTTGTTTTGTTTTGTTTTTGAAAAGCACTATGGTTACTCACATTTGAGCTTGTAATCTCAGTACTGCAGAGGTAGGGACTCACAGAGCCAGGACTGACTGGCCAGCCAGCTTAGCTTAATCAAGTTCCAAGCTAGTGAGAGACCCTGTCTAAAAAATTCAAAATCAAGATGGATATCACTAGACCTGAAGGTTGATCTCTGGACTCCACATACATCCACCTGAATACACACACACACACACACACACACACACACACACACACACGCTCACACACACACACACACACACACACACATACACACACACACACACACACACACACACACACACACACACAATGTTTTCATATAATGTTAGCGTAATGGTGAAAGATCTACTTTTGAACTCCTTTGCTTGAGTCCACATGTACACCTAATTGGTCAGAGGTTGGAGGTCCTGGTACTTGGAGTGTGTCATTGTCAGGCACACAGACCAGCATTTGGCAAGGTTTGCCTTCATTTCTTCCTTCACACCTAATGTCAAGAGCCAAATGGAAAGCATGCGTGGAAGCTCGGGAAGGAGTTACTGTGCTGCTTGTTGGTCAATATGGCAAATTGTTGGAGTCTTCTTCTTCTTCTGGCTTGTTGGTTCCTGAATTTTGTCTCCTATGTAGACCTTCTGGGCATTTCTACTACAGAAACTATGTGGGTGCTGCCTTCCTATGAGGTTCTTACATAAACTGCTCCCAGTAAACTCAGGCTTGCTTACACCCTGTGGTTATCATATACTCATAAAGTCCCAGCTGTCTCCAGCTTCAGACAGGGACAGCCAAGCGATGACTCAATGCAGAGGCAACTATAATGGTGGTTGGGCCTCTTGATAACGTGGGCAGTACACTGGTCACAGTGTCTGGTCACAGAGTATCCTTCTTGCTTATAAATTGCTAGTGAGATACCCTGGCCTCTGAGAGCACACACAGGATTAAGGCGAGAGGAGTTCTTTCGCTATTCAGATACACACATTCTCTGTTTAAGCACTAGTTGAACTATGAGTTTGACATTCTAAGTATAGGCAGGGCATGTGGGTTAGAGAAGGGGTAGTAAATACTTCTCCTTGTTCTGACCCCTTGTAACTCCCAACACTGGTACCTATCAGGACTGGGAGCCTCACTAGCAGCTGGATTCTTAACCAGCTGAATCATGACACCCTGTGCTGTGGACCCTGGGAGAAGAAGCCACAACATGCAACAGTCATCCATCTTGGCTGGAAAAAAGCCACTGTTGGCATTTGGTATCGCCCTTCAGTTTCTGTTGATGCTAAATACCCAGCATCCTAGAGCCAAAAGGATAGCTTACATGAGCATGCCAAGTGTAGGATCCTCTGTTCCTTGAGAGGATGGTGTGTTGGGGAGACAGTGGGTGTCCTATCTCTGCTGATCTCTCTGGGTTCTCAGAGTTAAGTATGGCCTCTCACCCTTGGTATCTGGTTCTCTGAGCCTTCTATGAGTCTTCAAAGCCTCAGCCCTTTCAAGTCTAGTTTGGCTATGCAAATCCATCTAAAGATAAAACCTTGCTCGCACCACACCTCCTAATTTACTGTGTAAGGAGCATCCTGGAAGAGGTGTGAATCAACAGAAAAAAAGTGCTGACTGATGTGGAACTTTACAGATAATGAGATCTTTAGGGAAGTTTTTGTTTTTCTAAGTTCCCAAAGATAAACCCAAAAGTCCAAGTTTTTTGTTTTTTTTTTTTTTAATTTAACAACCCCTATTATGTTTCTTTGTGGTGTTTGTAAACATGCAAGGTAGAAAAGTGTTGGTGGAGGGAATCCCAGTAGCTGTAACTGATTGGTCCCTGTATCTGCCTCAAAATGTGAATTTAGTTGAAGGTATTGCATTTTGACAGCAAATGTCTCCATACTGTGAGCTTTTGAGACTTTTGGTTTTTTCAACTGTGGTACCTATTCATTTGAGTATTCCTAGGCAAATTCTGTTCTAATAGAATGAGTTACATTCTTCAATTTATGTGTGTGTGTGTGTGTGTGTGTGTGTGTGTGTGTGTGTGTACATATAGCTTGAATGGAGTTATACCATGTGCGGTAATAATGTTACCACAAAGAGCCATAGACTAACAAAAACCCCCAGTTTCAGGCATGCAAAACTTCTCTTTGAATTGTTGGTCAAGGGAGACCAACAGACTCCCCAAACAATGTTATATTTCTCTTGGGGGTGGGGGTGGGGCTGCCTTGGGGCAGTAGCATGGGCTATACAGTCTAAGGCTGAAGGGTAGCCATGGAAACCAGATGCAGGGTGTGATTATTTGCCTCTGACCTGGCAAAGTGTTGGGTTTGACAAAAGAAGCTTAATAGAAACACTCAAATTGACCCTTCTCATCACTCGGCTGCCTCGAACTCAATCAGGGCCTCATTATTATCAGCGTGATGCGAGCAAAGGCAGCCGCGATCATAGTTTTTCATAATCACTCCTTGAGCCAAATGTAATTTGCAATTTGTGGTATTGTATTATGAAACAATAATGCATTAAAACGAACAGACCAAGAATTAAGAGCATGGCAGTGCTGAAGGAACCCAGAGAAGGAGCCGGGAGAGAGAGGCAACCTCAGAATCACGCCAAGTGGACGTGACGAGTGATGTCGCCAAAGGGAGCATTTAGCAAAATCACTATCCTGCTTTGTTTTCCTGTGTTTACGTATATGGGAAAGTGTGTGTATGTGTATGTACGTGCACATTATCATAAAGTTTGGTGTACTTAGAGAAGAAACAAAGTGTAATTTGCATATCATTTGCATTTAGATGGTAGGGGTTATGGGGTTAGCTTGACTTAATTACTGGTGTGGGATGGTATAAAAAAAAAAAAAAGGTGTAACAAGCCTTATAAACACCTGGTGTAGAGCAGCAATTACTACTTGACCTCTTTTTACAAGGAGTCCTAGAGACCATGTCTTATGTTTTGTGAGCTGATGGCTGAGCTCCAGCCTTGTGACCAATGTGAACCTCATCAGAACCTATGTAAAGTTACCTATGATGTTTGAGTTATTGATGCATTTGTTTCATGTTTGGAAGGTTCACCTTCTATGCCTCATCTCCACTTACATCTTTATGACTTTACCCCTCTTTTATGTAGTGTATGTATGTGCATTTGCGTGTGCGTGAGTGTGTGTGTGTGTGTGTGTGTGTGTGTGTGTGTTTCCTTAAGATATTTTATTCTCAGGTCAGAATTGATCCTGTGTTGACTTCCCTAACCTTGTTATCATCAGATTTTCTAGAGTAGCTTTACTTGCCCCACGCCTGTCTATGGTTTCTGAAGCATCAGGTACATGTACAGGGATGTATCCCAGTACAGAGGCTGCGGCAGGATAGCATGTACTCATGGGAACATTTAGTAGGACTCTGGGAAAGGAAATGACTTACATGAAGGGCGAATTGCACATCTAAGGCCAAGACCGCTTGGTTACATAGAAGCTGGGTTTTTCCCTCCCTTTTAAAGAAAGTCACTTATTTTTCTCTGCATGCCAAGTAGCACACATTCAGTTTATTAAACCAATCAGACCGGTGCTGATGAGAACCATACACAATCAAAAATAATGGCTCCAGAGTTTGAATTTGCCTGTAAAGAGCACCCCTGCGACACTCCATCCCGGGGGAGCCACACCCATCTTACAAAGGCTCTGTCAAGTTGTCTCTCCTGCCTTTCCTCTCAGCCTTGCTCCTCATTGCTGTTGATTGCGGGTGCCTTTTCACCTTCCATCATCAGCCCCCTCTTCCCCGACTCCCCCCTTCATCTCCACAATCCACCGCTGAGCACATCAGCTGCTTTCATAGTAGCATGATTTCTCAAAATGTCACAAAACCGCACAATCAGGACGAGAGGGACAGATTACAAATAACGCCCCCTCCCTTTCTCTCTTGTAAAGCAGACTGAGCTACAGGGAGTATAGGTGGAGACCATGAATATTGTGTCTCCAATGAATTTGTGCTCCTTGATCCTTGAAGTTGTTCCCTCTAACCCTGGGGCTGAACTCTGACAAGCCTTTGACAGTATTTGCATATACCAGACTGAACTTTTAACATTTGGCCCTCCATTGAAAATAGAAATGTTGGCAACGCCCTTTGAGTGGCTGCATGCAGCTTTTATAATCCTCTTTAGTGAGTAGGGCCAGTTTTTGACTCTTAGCCTTCATAGACAAGTCCTATTAGAGACCCCCGTCCCATAGGTCATAATGCTGTCAACAGTGCAGGATTATCACATGTGAAGTGTGTGTAATACTAGTGAATACAAGTGTTTTGTGCATGTTAGTGTGTGCATATGTGTGAAAGCAGGTATCTACCTTGGTCACTTTCTGGTTTATGAGACAAGGTCTCTCACTAGGATTAAAGTTTACCAATATTGCTAGAATGGCTGGCTAGCGATCCATGGAACTGCTCCTGTCTCTGTCTCTGCAGCACTGGGATTAGAGCTGCAGACCAGGATGTGGGTGTGCTGGGGTTTGAACTCAGGCCATCATGCTTGCACAGGACGCCATTTACCTGTGAAGCTATCTTTCTAACCTTCTCTCATTCACTTACTGTACCAGCCTGGAGGTTGGGTTCCTCACGCATCAGAGGCCAGGGCTGGGGTGAAAGAGCATTGGGTGATAGGACTCTCCTGCTGTCCATAGATTCCCCTGGGCGCCCAGCTCAGGGTCTCTCCTATGGGAACGATAAATAGTACTTCCACAAGTTGATGTGGAAACCATTCAGATAAACACAACATAAGAACTCAGTAAATTCCAGTTAGATATAATTACATAATCAAATGAGCATCATCAAGAGCTAATTGTGTATCTACTTAGGAAGTGTTCACAATGGGCTGTGAACAGAAGCTAGAATTTGATTTTCTCTTGGGAGTATTCAGGTTCAGACTCACGGAACTATCTTAAACTAGCCATGACGTCATCGATCTCTAGCCCCCAGCCTGGAGTAGGACTGGAGTGGTTCCCAGAGGCTCCTGAGCCTTGGTTTCTTATTCTGTCAAGTGATGTCTGGACTGGGAGACGAATCTTTCAATTTCCGGAAACCAATGAGCATCTGTCTGCAGTGAAGAAGAATGCAAAAGATAATCTGCAAAGGTGTATGGCTAGAGTTTTGTTTAGTTTTGTGATTTTCTTCATATAAAATCTAGAGTGGTTGGGATTTTAAACAAAAGTAAGTTCACAGTTCTGTTCAAGATTACAAGGGAGTATCGGTCACTTTTCTCTTGTGTGATGGTTTGTATATGCTTGGCCCAGGGAGTGGCACTATTAGAAGGTGTGGCACTATTAGGAAGTGTGGCCTTGTTGGAGGAAGTGTGCTACTGTGGGTGTGGGTTTAAGACCCTCACCCTAGCTGCCTGGAAGCCAGTCTTCTGCTAGTAGCCTTCAGATGAAGATGTAGAACTCTCAGCTCCTCCTGTACCATGCTTGCCTAAATGCTGTCGTGTTCCCACCTCGATGATACTGGACTGAACCTCTGGACCTGTAAGCCAGCTCCAATTAAATGTTATCCTTTATAAGACTTGCCTTGGTCATGGTGTCTGTTCGCAGCAGTAAAACCCTAACTAAGACACAGTGATAAAACCCCTGGCAAAGGCAGTTTATGGAAGGAAGGATTGTGGTTCACAGTCCATGGTGGCAGGACTGAGAGGTGGCTTGCCAAGCATTTCACATTCAAACCCCAGCAAAGTAGTAAGTTAAAGGAAGCTGATGCATCCAGAATGTAGAAACATACATGAATAGCATCCAAATCAACGGAAAACGGTTGGCTAGAGCAACTGAGGGCCTTAGCCACTCTAGATCAATGATAATGGGAGCCAGTAATTTTGTTTTGACTGGGTAAGCCTGTGCTCTGTATCCCATGGGGCTAGGCTGGGGCTGCATTTTGATGTCTGCAGTCTTCTTTTGGATTACCAGGCAGCTGATATAGCTGAAGGGTCTTCGGGGCCATTAGGCAGCATTGTCATCAGCAGCAGTGGCCAAAGGCATTACACGTTGCTGGCTTGCAGCCATCTAAGACAAAGGAAGGTTCTAGAAAGAAGAAATGACTTCTCAGACAGAGGAAATGATAAAAAGGACTCCTAGGCCAAAGGTCTGGAAATGGTGAGGATACAGGACCGAGACTTTCTAATGGGGCCAGGTTGGAAGTGCTGGTCCTGGAAGCTGAGGTCAAATAAGTAAAAGCACAGTTAAGACCTATTCCACAGCTGTACAGCGTCATATATTCTAACCTACATATTTCCTGAGGTAAACAGTCAGACATATATCATGGCAAAAAGTCTTCCCG
The DNA here is from genome assembly GCA_019843815.1 of Montemys delectorum. Classification (NCBI taxonomy): domain Eukaryota; kingdom Metazoa; phylum Chordata; class Mammalia; order Rodentia; family Muridae; genus Montemys; species Montemys delectorum. The sequence continues at coordinate 23,406 of JADRCD010206873.1, forward strand.
AGTCACAGGGCCCTAGTAATTAGCAGTGAGAAATACCACACTTCAATGACATTTCACTCGGCTTATTTGAGGAAAATATAATTTTAAAACTTATTCTTCAAAGACTAGGAAATAATTGGTTCTAGAGATCCTGTTTTTATATATGGCAGCATGTTTTTATGAGTTTCTTTTTATTTGTATTATGTTTTAAAACACTGTTTGGGGTGGGGAGCCCATTCATCATAACCAATGGGTGTTTTTATTTTATCTAGAACAGAACACTGTGTTATCATTCAGCATGCTTTTTCTAAAGACTTCTAAATTTAGTAGCAGTAGCACTATCCCAGTTTAAATGGCAAGCTATTTCAGAAGTATTTATACTGCTTTACTGAAAACGAAAGGGATCATTTAATAGGAGAACCTAGCAGGTGTTAATTGTTAGTGGTGGCTCTTTCTGTATGGAGGTGTCAGTTAGTATATCCATTTAAGGTCCTTTTACTTGCTTTGAGATATTCTGTTCATGACCAAAGGCATGCCTTCCCCCACCTCTGTCCCATCGCCACTCTCAGGTGGCCTGGCTTGTGTAGCTGATCTCAGATCCATTGTACAGTTGGTCTGAGATGGGCATGACACTGGAAAGTGGACATCTGTCAGTCATCCACCCTTGGCTTATAAAGAAGAATCTAAATGCACCTAAGTTTTTTCCAAGTTGTCAGTTTAATGGTAGAATGTTTGTATAGCAGTACAAGGCCTGCCTAGGTTTGAAAAAACACACACAGATCAATAAATCTCAGTTTTCTCCAATAGGATTTACTCAACGCACCGACTTACATGATCTCCTCAGTGGGAGTGACCTGAGTCACCATGACAACTATGTGTCATTTGAGGATATTTACTAACTAAAAATGAAACGGCTGTCATCGTTTACCTTTATGGCTTTCTAATTATAAGTAAACACAGTATGTTAATACTCATTTGAACTTGAACTCCGTGTGTGTGTGTGTGTATGATGGTCAAAGAACATCCTGTGGTAGCATTCCCTATAGGAGTCTTTATCCACTTCTTTTTTTTTAAAGATGGTCTCCTGATGGGGCTTGAGGCTCAACGATTAGGCTAGGCTCACCAACCAGCAAGCCCCAGTGATACCCCTCTCCAGCACTGGGATCATAGGGTATACCTCCACATATGGCCTTTATACACACTACTCAGGATTGAACTAGGTCCTTCATTCTTGCTAGACAAGTACTTTACCAACTATGCTATTCCCTTCATAGCTCCTGAGCATAGACTTTTCTGGAAATTCCTTTTATGCACCCAGCTGCTGCTGAGTTACACAGTTTTCATCCAGGATGACTTGGAACACTCAGCATGTCTAGCCTCATGCTGTCTGCTGGGTCTGGGCTGTGAATCCCTCTCACTCCTCAGCCACAGACCCAGGAGACAGCGTGAGGCCAGACATGCTGAGTGTCATCCCCTTCCCCGCCCTGTGTGCGTCACTGGAGAGATAGTAGCTCCATTTTCCAGGTGATGGACCGAACTTTGGAACAACAATGATCTTCTGTCATGCCCCTTTGCATTTCCCCATCTGCAAATCCTAGTATTCCTGTGCATTGTCTTCTCTGCCTCAAAACGTGCCTAACTTATGCCACAGCATAAGTCTGACAGTCTCCTCCTTTAGGACTCAGCTTCTTACAGTGTAACTGCTATTATCAGACACCACCCAGTGTCACTCTTGGATTTGTGGCCCTTGGGATTCCTCAAAGAAAATCATCGTACCTTGCCTTAGGGCCCTTGTGACAGTTCTCTCCTCGTGTTCTGTTTTATATTGAGACAAGAGTTTATGTGTACCAGGATAGCCTCTTACTTATTATGAAGCTAAGGATGACCTTGAACTTCTGATCCTTCTGCCAATACCCCCAAGTGCTGGGATTACAAGTGTGTCCCACGATGCTTAGTTTATGGGGTGCTGGGAATGGAGCCCAGGGCAAAATAGTCCAGCATTTTTACCAATTTGAGTCCCAGCCTCAGCCTGTATTGCTGACGCGTCCCAGCATGGGTCACTGATCGGTGCTCAATGTCATCATCTCAGCAAGCCATCTTTAATTCTCTAAATGGTGACATGGCTCACTGTGTCACCATTCTTTGTGTTCTCCCTTGCTCATCCTGTTGCTACCTAAATACAGGCTAGAAAGGAGGCTCCATGGTACCAATAGTAGCATGGAGTGTTTTCTGTTCTGTGTGTAGATAAGTCAGCTCTCATGCAAGGAGATACACAGTAACATTGGTGAATGACTGGATATTATGCATGAGATGATGTTTCCTGAGTGTTTTTATATTTGCTGTTTGGTTCATTTATTCTGTAAATCTTAACTTTATAATGTCTAACTCCCAGGCTGTATGTGTATGTGTGTGTGTGTATACACACAAGCGAGCTTTTATATAGACATATCTATGTGCTTTATATATTTATACAGTTTTAAAGTCCCAGTGCATATTTTATCCCCTCTGAAAAGTGAGCAGATTCTAGATTTAATCAATGCCATGAAGACTTCTTCCTCCCTTCCTCCCCTTTCCAGTTGTACTTACTATCTAATTTCTTAATAAGATCAAATGTCAAGGACATATTTGATGTATAGAAATAACTTGTAGCTAGTTTTCCTTATTTCCTCACATTAGAATATATAATTTTTCCAGGGCCAAAGAGTGGGAGAGGGTGGGGTGGCAGGCATGGGGAGTGGGGAGGCAACAGGGGTTGTTCTTGTTGGTTTTGTTTGTTTGTTTTTTGTTTGTTTGTTTTTTGGAGGAGGAACTGGGAAAAGAGAAATTTACATGTAAATAAAGAAAATATCTAATAAAAAATAAAAAAAAAGAATACATAATTTTTTTTTTGTTTGTTTGTTTTGTTTTTCAAGATAGGGTTTCTCTGTATATCCCTGGCTGTCCTGGAACTCACTCTGTAGACCAGGCTGTCCTTGAACTCAGAAATCTGCCTGCCTCTGCCTCCCAAGTGTTGGGATTAAAGGCGTGAGCCACCACCACCCAGCAGAATATATAATTTCTAAATGAACAGGGGTGACAATATGTGAGGTTTTCCTGGCATACTATTGGGATAATGATTTCCTAGTTTATAAACCATTTGGCAAACACAGTGTATCTTAATTACTGTCTGAGGTCTGTACTGGATACTTCATGTTCAGCTGAGTGTTTAAAATGAGATTTATCCTAATAAGAAGTGGCCTGTGCCACTAACCGACCCGTGACTTGAAACCCTTTCCTCTTATCTGTCAACTGTGCAAATATGCCTTTGCTCTTTTCTTTTTGATGTTGAGTTTGGCTGTAGACT
>JADRCD010206876.1:0-19418 GCA_019843815.1 Montemys delectorum
TTCATCCAACAGTCCCGTCCATTTATCCTAGACTCATCCTGTTCAGGTCTACACTGATTGCTCATTTGAATGAAGACCTTCCCAGGGCAGCATTCATCTGAGCAGGTTTTCAGTGGTGAGCTTTGGACAAACTCTGTCCTGAGATAACTCATCATTGCCACATTCTAGTCTTCTGAACACATCACCAGCACCCTTGCTACTTAGCAGAGTCCTCTTCCTCCAGGAAGGTACAGATCATTTTCAGTCTGTCAGACTGGGGGGGGTCAGTCCCTACTTCACCAACTAGAGTCAGCTGAATGCTTGCCAACCCTTCTTCCCCAGGCAACAACTCCATTCTCTGCCACAGTCCTTCACAGATGAACTTTCATTGCCAGACTCTTCCTATCCCAGCCACTGAGTACAGATACTCAATAACCTCACTCAGGAACCCTGTAGCACTGGCTGCTGTCTACCTGAGCAAAGCGGGGGGGGGGGGGGGGGGGGGAATGAACATCAAACATGCATTCCAGTGCACTGAGATGCCTCAGCCCTCTCCCCCCTCCACACTTGTCCTCTCTGTCCATCCTCCACCTTAAGATGTTCAAAATTCATGTGCTTGCTACAGACTCTTAATCATTTACCGCTAGCACAGTTCTTCCCAGCCTCCCACCTTTGGAGCTTTGCCTAAGCCACTTAGGAAGTGGGGCTGTCTTTACACAACCACTTGACTCCCAAAAGCCTCCGTCAGCCTCAAGGACCAGATGAGCACATAGCCCCTGCCACCTAAGCCCACTTGCAGCCAAGCACAAATACCTGAATACTGGGACTCACACCTGACCTTTTGGACCACACACACACACACACACACACACACACACACACACACGCCCTGGCTATCCTGGAGCTCACTCTGTAGACCAGGCTGGCTTTAGAGATCTTTCTGCCTCTGCCTCTTGAGTGCTGGGATTAAAGGCATGCGCCACCACAGCCCAGCTTCACTTCATATTTTAAGCTGATTTTTTTTTTTCAGTCTTATGTAAAGCAGTGTCAACAGAAGGAAACTGGTTCCTAGAACCAGGCAGTCATGCTAGGCCCTAACCAAGCTGGCTCCAGAATTCAAACGCTCTTGCCTTTGTTCTCTCTTCTAGCTTACCTCTGACTTTTATTTTATTTTATTTTACTTTATTTTGAGTTGGGTCTCACTATGTAGCTTTATTTGTCCTAGGACTCACTTTGTAGATTAGGCTGGAATTGAACTCACAGAGATCTCCCAGGCCTCTACCTCCCAAATGTTGGGTTAAAGGCCTACACTGCTGTGCCTGGCTCTGACTTCATTCTTAAGCAGGCACTCTGCATTTTGAGAAACAATTTCCCACGACTCAATGGAAAGATATTTCTCTTAGTATCTAATAAATCTTGGGAAAGACTGGGGGGTCCTCCATGTCACCTGCCTACTAAGGACCATATTTTGTCACTAGAAGCCCAAAATGGAGGATTTTTGGTGAAAGACCAGATTGCAGGATTAAGGCAGAGGTCAAGTCTCTCCCCTGCCCTCCTCTTCCTCTCTCTAGAGAAGCTGGCCAGGCTGCTTGCTTTCCTGAGGGGAACAGCCCTATTGCTCAGCTGGAGTCCCCAGAAGTGACTAGATTCTGCTAAGGTCAATTTCTTCCCTGACCCTCCAGTCCAGAGGACAATGCGAGCTTCTGCTACTGCTGGTCTTGATGACATCAGCATGCTCCTCTTGGCCCCTCAGGTTTCTTATCACCTAGGCAACTAATTCCCTGTACTTCAAGTCCCTCAGATTGAAGTACCTTCTGTGTTTTTTGTTTTCCAGTTGGACCACGACAGGTAAGTATACAAAAATGGAGAAAGAAAACATGGAGGAACATATCAAGGATTAAGAAAAGCTACCTTATCATATGTGAATTTTTTTGATCTCACATAAAACCCGGCCTAGAAGTCTCTCTGTGACTCCTTTTACAGGTGAGGGAACACCAAAGCCCTGTTAGTGGAGCTGAGAGCACACTCACACAGGAAGCAGAGCAAGGGCTAGGAGCACAAGGGCTCTCGGAGGGTCAGGTAGGACCTTCGAGGGGCCAGATGAGATCAGGACTGGGAAGTGTTTACTGGATTTAGCAATAAGGAAGTCATGGAGGACCCTGAACTGCAAAGCCAGAAACCAGATAACAGGAGGCTGGGAGTAAGCCAGAGGTCACAATAGAGAAGACAGCGAGCGTTGGGCCTGCCTTAGAAGTTTGTTTGTAAAACACAATAACAGAAAGTACATACATATATTCATATATGCACTAAGTGTGAGATAGAGATAAAGACCACCGTGGACATATTTTCTTGACTCTTAAGTTTGAGCATGTTCAGATGTACGTGTAGGCAGTTGGGAGTGTCTGCTGCCAGCTTTGTTTACTACAATGAAATTCCACAGAGACTACGTGTTTTATCAGAAAAGATTTAAGCTAGGAGTGTAGCCCAGTGGAAGATTGCATATGTGGATATACAAAGCTCTGGGGGAAACACACACACACACACACACACACAAGGTTCAAGGGTACAAAACCCACCTCTGTAAGCTTACTATGCAGGACCCAGGAAGCATAAACTGGGGCTCCACAGTCTTTTCTAAAGGCAGGAGTCTTCCGCAGTCACTCAGCTCTTACGTGTCACCATCCTGCAGTCCTATTGATCTGGACGCCAAGTTCTCAACACTTGAACGTTGGAAGTTGTGGAGACGCAGGTCATATTCACATCATAGGAGAAAAGGACTCAGGGGAGGAAGAGAGTCTCTCCAAGAGTGGACTGTACCCAGGAGTTGCCCTATCAACTCCTACCAAAACAGGAAAGAAAGGAGGGCTACACATTCAGATTGTGTAACTCAGAGAGGTCTATCCTATGCCCTCAGGTGTGGTTGAGGTCATCAGTACAGTGGGGAGGTAGAGGAAGGGCAAGAATGTGAGGGGCAGGCAGAAGCCTTCTGTCAGCTGCAGGGACATACGAGGGCCTACCGTGGAAACAGACACCCAGCACCTGTGAGCTATGCCTGTGATGATGTTCCAGCTGCCTTTGCTCTCTGGACTTTGGGGAAAGGTGTGAACAAGAAGCAAGATAACGGTGAAACGGGGCAGCTCTTGAGCTGGGCCTCATTACATAAAGCAGATGGGGCTGAGGATGTAGTTCAGTAGGTAGAACACTTGCCTAAGATGCAAGAAGCCCTGGGTTCAAGCCCCCAGCACCCCATAAACCATGTGTGGTGATACACCTCTGTAATCCAAGCACTCTGGAGGTAGAGTCAAGCAGAGGAGAATTTTAAAGGCAGTCTCAGATATATAGAGAGTTTGAGGCCAGCCTGCATTATGTGATTGATACCTTGTCACAAATAAGCAGTAATATATAAATAGAGGCAGGTAGAGACATTGGAGCTGCAGCTCAGGGGACCAGCACTAGCATGGTAGACCCTAGGTTTTCTCCCTGGTACCACAAAAGGGGTCACAGATGAAAGGGGCCAAGGGACATGAGGTTGGAGAACCAGCATCTGTCATTACCGACTCAGTTGGAAGGGCAGGAGTGTAGGACAGACCACATGTTGGGTGTCTGTGGAGTCAATGGAGATCGGCAAAGCCACCTAGGAAACTGGACTGGGGGAGTCCCTAAGAGACACCATGCGTTTCAGCCAGGCCTGCCCTCCTCCATGAGGCCTGGGTCGCAAAGCACAATTTTCTCTTTTCTATCTCCCTTCCAGATGCTGGCCAGAAGCTAAGTATGCTTCTCCCATACCTTGGGCAGCTTAGTTTTTCCCTCAGGCATCCTTCCCCACCATGTGTCAGACCTCCAGCCTGGGTAAATGGAGTGACTTTTTTCTTTTTTCTTTCTCTGCTCCATTCATTCTCCTCTCAGCAGCTCCGCTGAGTCTCTCAGCTTGTCTGTTCTGGAGGTTTTTCTTTTAAACTTGTAATAAAATTGCGCTGAAGCTTAAAAAAAAAAAAAAAAAAAAAAAAAAAGAAGGAAGGAAAGGAAGCAAATAGTATGGAGATTTCTAAAGAATTAAAGGATGGAGTTAGCAGGTGACTCAGAGATCCCTCTTCTTCAAACACATTCCATGCAAAGCAAAGGAAACCACCCCCTCCTCACATACCTGGACTCTGGCTACAGAAATTGCTCAGCACTTAGGAGCATTTGCTGTTCTTGCAGAAGACCCACACAGTGGCTCACAACTGTCTGTAATTTCACTTTCAGGGATCTGACCCTCTTTTGCCCTTCAAGTACACAGTATGCACTTGGGCACGTATGTATGTATATATATATGTATGTATGTATGTATGTACGTATGTATGTATGTACATATGTACTTACGTGCAGAGAAACACTTAGAGGCTGTGAGTTTGATTCAGTCTGGTCTACATAGTGAATTCCAGGCTAGCCGGAGCTATAAAGTAAAACCTGTCTAAAAAAAAAAAAAAAAGAACATTTCAGAAGTGAAACAGGTCCTGTACAACTAGCCAGGGAGAGTATGTGATTGAGCAAAGTCTCCCTGCGCACAGCTGGACCTTTATCTCCCTGGCAGCCTCTCCAAGGAAAGAGTGAGACTGTCATTAGCCACTAGCTGAAGGCTGTTTGGGTGGTGAGTTTGGGCAGTAATTAACAGTATTTTTCAAGCTGCCTAGAGGGGAGACAGAGCAGGTTGAGCTGGGGAGACAGCCAGTCTGAGAAATGCAGGTGCTGGGTTGGTAGTTAGACCAGAGGGTGTGCTGTCGGATCCTGGCAGCACCTGCTATCCTTACCATGAAGTTTACGTACAGGGAGTAACACTAAGAGGATGTGCCTCTGCCACAGGAGCGGATTTTTGAGTCAGAGAATGAAGTAGGTGATTTCCTGATGGACAGAAATAAGAAACTCAGCCCCCCCCACATGTCCAAAATGTAAATGTGCAGGCACTAAGTGTCAACTGGTGAAACGCTGTGGAGAGGTGGGTGATGTGTCCATCTGTAGTAGACTATTGGAGGAAGCTGTTGGGAGGCCAGCCAGATGCTAAGGATCGGGAGGAGCAGGGCTGTTTTGTGGTTTTTAAGTCCTGGTGATCAAGCCCCTAGAGCTGGGGAACAGATGGTTGCTGGTGTGTGTGTGTGTGTGTGTGTGTGTGTGTGTGTGTGTTCCTCTCACTGGACTCTGTGTGTGCCTTTTATTTGCTAATAGTAGGAATACAGCTCCTGTCAAGCAGAAGGGGAAGACGGTAGGTGATCCTGTTGACAGTCACAGCTGGAACCTCTGAATGCCACTGAGGGTGGGTCACAGTCTCAGACGTGGGAACGTGGGAACGTGGGAATGTGGCAGCCTTTGCATCCCACACATTTTACAGCCAGAGCGAATGGAGAAATGCCAAGGCTGCCTGGCTTGGGTCACGTGCAACAAGTGGACCCTGAGAGTGAGACACTGATTGGCTTAAGTGGGCCAATCATTTGTGGCTGGGGAGGAGTTTAATAGCTAGGTCTAGAAGTTGGATGGATAGACTGCTGTAAGGGCACCTGGAGCAGCTTGCGTTACTAGTGGGATGCTGATGGCAGAATTGAGGAGACACAGGTCAGAAATAAAAGCATAGGCTTTCTAAGGCATACATGATTTTTAAAAAGCTATGTATTCTCAAGCTACAGAATTCAGCCGTGTGTGTGTGTGTGTGTGTGTGTGTGTGTGTGTGTGTGTATGTATGTATGTATGTATGTATTGAGACAGGATCTCCCTATGTAGACCAGGCTATCCTCAAATTCCCCTGTGTACTGGGATTAAAGGCTTGCACCATTGTTCCCGACATTTTTTTTTTTAAAGATCTACTTATATTTAAATGTATATAATTGTGCCTGTGTTGGGGTATGAGCACATTCATGTATGTGCCCATGGAGACCAGAAGAGGGCACTGAATCCCCTGGAGCTGGAGTTGCTGTGGTTGTGAGATATCAACAGTGCTGAACCCGGGTCTTCTGAAAGACCTGGATGTGTTCTTAGCCTCAGAGCCGTCTCTCCGGGTCTATTATTTATTTATTTTTTAGGTAGAGTTTTGTATGTTGCCCAGGCTTTTCTTGAATTTTTAGGCCCAAGTGATCCTGTTGCTTCAGCTCCTCTGGTATTTGGCACTGTGGACACAAGGCTCAATGCCTGGCCACAAAAACAAACTTTTAAAAAGTATACACCATAGTAGTTTTCAGTATAATTTTGAGGTTATACCTGATTCCAGAACAATTTCATGTCCCCAAAAGATCCCTGTGCCATGTCTTTAGTTTCTTTGTTCCCAGCCACTAGCAGCTACTGATTCCTGAGTGTGTAGACTTACATCTGTAGCATCATAGGGTGTATGTGCCTTTGGGTCCAGCATCCTTAGCACTCAGTCTGATGTTTTAAAGGGTTATCCATGTTGAGTATATGAGCACTTCAGTCTACCCGTTTGTCCCCCAAGCTTTACTGAAGTCTGACATAAAGCATCCATCACTTCATGTGTAGTTACCTTTTCTTTTTTTGGTAATGGGCAAAAACATTTGCATATTCAGCAAGTTTCAAATATAAAGTACATGATTATGAACCATAGTCACCATGTGGCATATTAGGACCCTCTGAGTCCCTCATTTTGTAACAGGCAGTTTTTGTCTTTTGAGTAATACTTCCGTTTTCCCTTCATCTCTGCCCCTGGCATCACTGACCCTTTATGAGTGATACTCATCTTACAAATATACCCTGTTTCTTTATCCTTCCCTCAGTTGATAGGCATTAGGTTGTTTTAGGCCCCTGTCCCTTTTTCCTTCCCAAAAGGATAATGAAAGTAACCTATGTAATTTTCTATAATAGTTTTGGTCTGTGAGGTCAATGGTCATTTGTAAACGTATCTTTTATTCACCGGATGTAACTGACATCCAGTTACATCTCTGAGGCTTACCTGTTTCTGTTTGCTAATCTAGGCCTAGTCCTGGAAGCTTCTAGTCTCCATAAAATCTCATCTAGGCCTAGAATGTTTTTAGCTTCTGAGCCTTGCTGCTGAGTAAGCTCACCCTTTCTAGCTCTTTCTGAACTCTGGCTGGCTGGTTCAACTCAGCTATTCAGACTCTCCTAGCTGACTGATTCAATCTGGCTTCTCTCTCAGCCTCTGACTGAATTGCCCGGTTTAACCTCAAACTAACTTTGGCAATTTGTTCTTATCTTCTGGCTACTTCTTCATTCTCTGGCTCAGTTCTGTCTTAACCTGTGTCTAAATTGTTCCCTCTTTAGCCTGTCTCTTTATAACTGTCCTAGTAAAGCTGCCTCTCTCTGCCTGCCTCTCTCTCTCTCCCTCTACCTCTCCCCCCCTCTCTCTCTGCCTGCAGTGCTCTCTTACCCTCCCCCCCCCTCTCTCTCTCTGCCTGCAGTGCTCTCTTAAGTAGCTTCCCTTTCCTCTCTCTTCTTGTGAGACTTTGGCATATCCTATTCTGTCAAATCTTTCTCCAGTTCGTCGCCTTGTCTCCCACTCAATTAAACTTTCAAACATGAAACTAACTTACCTTCACTTACCTTCTACAAACTACCTTAACCTTCACTGTTTGGTATTAAAGGTGTGTGCTAAGGGCTGAGCCACACAACAACTAGAATTTTTTTTTCAGGGTTCTGAGTGTGATCAAGTGTTCTGCAACAGTCATTCTGACTAATTAATTCATTTTCAAAACGATGCAAGGGGTGGAGCACATGACCTCACCATGCTAGGTCTGTCTTCAGCCTTCTTTTTACTTCTTTTTTCCTTTTTAAATTTCAAGATCAACTCTGACTAAGTTACTTAGAACTCACCATGTAGCCCAGGCTGGCCTGAACTTGGCAGTCCTTCTGCTTCAGCCTCTGCAGTAGCTGGGATTCCAGGCTTGCACCACTGGGCCTGCCTAGTTACCTCACTCCCAGGATGGTTTGCTTCTAGGGCCTTCCTTGCCTTTTTTCTCACCATCTCCAAACACGTCACAACACAATACATTCACATCATTGTTTGGATCTTCAGAGCATCATTTGATAAAGAGAAACTGTACTTATTAAGTGGTAGCTCTCACCTTCCCTTGCTTGTCCCCTGATGATCCCCATTCCCTTCGGTTTTTTTTATGAGGTTTCCTTAAGTCATATCTTGAAGGATGTGACCAGACAGTATTTGTCTCTTTGTGGCTTATTTTACTTAGCAGCATGTCTTCAAGGATCGTCCATGCTGTAACCTATGACAGAACTTCCTTCTTGTTAAGGCTGAATACTATTCTATCGGACCTAGGCACTGTATCTTTCATTATCCATTTATTAAGGGACATTGGGTTGTTTTTGCCTCTTCGCTGTTTTGAGAATGCTGCGTTGAGTTGAGCTGGGCTGGAGAGATGGCTCAGTGGTCCCCAGAACCCACATGCAGTACAGTGGGTGTAATTACGTGATTACAGGCTTACAACTGTCTGGAAGTCCAGTCCCCGGGGCTCTGAAGCCCATTTCTGACCTCAGCAGGGGCTGCACACATGCGATCCTTACATTCTGGAAATGCCATTAGTTTAGCACAGGTCAGGTCCAGACATTCCAGCAAGCAGATCTTCCTGTAATCATAGCAGGAAGGGTTGCAGAGTGACTGGTTGACTTCAGAAGTGGAGGCCGAGACTGTCCCAGGGCAGCTGAGTGTGGGCGGGGTGCGCTAAGGAGCTGCCTGTGCTGCTGCGGTCAGCATCTGTGCTCTGCAGCTGCGGTTCTGCACCATCTGCCCAGGCAGACCGAGTGTACGCTGTGACTTTCGTCAGCAGTTGTACAGGGCAGGCCGACTTCTTGTTAGCTCCTCAGAGATTTGTACAGAACTGCCACGTGCTGAGGGATCTGGAGGTGCAGCCTCACAGGACAGCCATTCAGAGAGAGGAAGGACAGGTGAAAACTGGGGTGTTAGCTGATGTTGTAGATACACACAGTGTTGGAGCGACACAGTGGCTTTCTTTCTTTTCTTCTTCTTCTTTTTTTTTAAGTTAAAGAACTTTAAAAATTTGACTGAGGTCTTTGGTGGCCTATTTCAGGTAACAACTGCATTTTACATTTAAATTAATGACCAGTTTTGGAGTTTTAAATGAGAATTTGAGTGGTTGCTTTCTGCTTTGACAATAATGAGAACTCCCCCACTCTTTTTAGCCCTTAGATTCTCATATTCTCTCTCTCTTTTTCTCCTTCTCCTTCTCCTCTACTCCTGGTCATGTATGAAGCTTAGAGGGAGTCTCAAGCATTGCCATCAGGAGCTCCACGGTTGTCTTTGAGACATCTTTCATTGGCCACTAGACTGGCTGGCTGGTTAGTGGACCCCAGGGATCTTCCTGCCTCTACTTCATCACTGGGATTACAAGCTTGTGGTCCTATGCCCAGCTTTTTGACATGGGTAATGAAGGTTAGACTTAGGTCCATATTGCTAGCATGGCAAGCACTTTACTGACTGAGCTAAGTCCCCAGCCCCTCCCTGCCTGGTCTTTAGATTTTTCTAACCCACTCAGAGTTTATTACCAGTATATCCACATCTGACTATGTAGTTTGTGAGGCCCGGTGCACAATTTAAATGTCTTCTTTTTTGAAAATCCTAAGCATGGCAGTTGGAGAGATGTTAAGAGCCCTGCCGGGCAGTGGTGGCACATGCCTTTAATCCCAGCACTTGGGAGGCAGAGGCAGGTGGATTTCTGAGTTCGAGGGCAGCCTGGTCTACAGAGTGTGAGTTCCAGGACAGCCAGGGCTACACAGAGAAACCCTGTCTCAAAAACAAACAAACAAACAAACCAAAACAAAAAGAGCCCTGGCTGCTCATCTAGAGAACCTGGGTTCAATTCCCAGTACCTACATGGTGGCTCACAAATTTCTGTAATTACAATTTCAAGGGATCTGGTGTCTTATGGCTTACACTGGTACCAGACGTGCATGTGATACGCATACATATGTGCCTGAGGCAAAATACCCATACACATAAAATTTAAATATTAGATGTGTTGGGGTAGTAACAACAGAGTATCAGGCTCATCACTGGAATACTTCTAAACACAGGGTCCTGTACAGGTGTGTAGATGGCATGTCCATGAAGCAGATCCACATGTCCTTGAGGGCCCTGGCTTCTAGGTCCAGTTATGACCATCATTAACTGGCTGGCTGGCTAGTGGACCCCAGGGATCTTCCCCCTTCACTTCTTCATCACTGGAAACCCCACACCCAGCTTTTTGTTTCTGTAATTCTAGAAACATAGATGGTGTGCTCTCGATCTTGTCCTGTTTCTGTCCTGTATGTGTAAGAGACAACTGGGCTTGCCAGGGTTTGCTTCCCCAGCCTTGGTTGACAGTGAGGGTCACAAGATTCCTTCTACAGTATTCTCTGTTTATAGAAGAACTTAATGCAGTCGCCTCCCTTGCATAGTGTGTGCCTGGTGGTCCTTCATTTCCCCAGCCTTGCTGTTTCTCTTTCCCTCTGTTCTTGTCTCTTCTGCACCAAGGACATCCAGTCTGTGATGTCTCCTTCCCCTCACTGTCTCTCAGAGGTCACAGTGATGTGTGACCCTGGAACCATTGTTAACACTATGGAACCCAAGTTTTGGAGGATGCTCTCTGGTGTTATTTCAGTGAACTACCCCCTGACATGGCTATTTTCCTGTTCCTCTCTGACAACCAGAAAGTTGTCATTGAGAGTCGAAGTAACATGTTCAAGGTCACAGAACTGAAAGAGAGTGGGACTGGGATCTGAACGTGGGTCTGTTTAACTCGGCCGGGACCTTCACTAATGCTGTGCACAGCATGACCTGAATTGACCATGATGCATTTCTTATGTAGGACATTGGTAACTCTGCCTGCATCCTAGTCTTCAGCAAATCCCTCCTCAGTTTCTGGCTCTTTTTTTTCTTTTTTCTTTGGCTTTAAACTCACAGTGTACCTCTCTACCTTGTTTCTAAGGCTGCCGTTTGCTCCCATCACCATGGGCGCCTTGGATGAGTGGTCTCCGTGTACTACCTCCATCTGCCTCACCATCTGTTTCCTTCTGATTTAGTGTCACACCCACACCAGCCGGGGCTGGCTCAGCAGGTCCGGAGTTGTTTGTCCACTGTAGAATCCCAGGCCACGAAAGCTGAGGGAACTGTGATCTGCCAGATCGGAGTTACCCATTTACAGCCATTTCCTCCATCTAGTGATTAATTCTTGCTGAGTGAACTGGCTCTTTCCATGTTTGGCCTGTTTCCTTCTAGGCTCTGTAGCCACCCCTGAGCTCTGGTTCCTCCCTTTATCCAGTTCTCCTAGATGTCTCTGACTGGGCTTCCATGTGCAGAACTAACTGCTCAGGAGTCTCACAGCTGCATCTCTGGCTCAGCGGGCCAGACTTTGAATGATTCCCACATTTCATTCCTGCAGTTCCTCATGGAAGAGTGTTTCAAACCACACTTCTCTTCCCTTTCCCACAGTCTCTTTCCTATATGGGCTTTTGTGTTCCTCCATGTCTGCTTTCATTCTGTTGTGACTGTCAACACCCACATTAATATACAGCTGTCTATTTATTCAGCCAGGCCCCTCATAGGCTGAGCACCAGCCAAATTCCACATGCCTCAAAGATGGCCTTGCATAGCCATTCCCACCTGTGTGGACATTGTTTATTCAGTAATGATCCATTACCCGGGCTGGCTTTCTCTGGCCAGGGATCTATTTGTCTCTCTTGTTCCTTCCTAGCAAATTATGCTGTTGCCAACTGATCTTCCTCCTGAGCTGCCTGGCATGGTATGTGAATTCTCATTTTCAAGAATTACAGGAGAATATGACTTCACCCATCTCACTGTGCTGTAGGGTCTTCAGATTGCTGTTGATTGAATGAATGAGTGGATACTGTGTGAGGGGCTTTGCCTTAAGACCCCAGTACTCCAAGTGGCCGGTAAGCCAGGAGCAACTGTTGGAAATGGAAATCCCTAAACCTCAGGCTGAATTCCAGAGCTGTGGAACCACTATCTATCTGTCTTAGTTTTCTTAGTTTGGGTTTTATTTCCATGAAGAGACACAGCTCTTATTCAGTTGGGGCTGTTTACAGTTCAGAGGTTCAGTCCATTATCATCATGGCAGGAAGCGTGGCAGCATGCAGGCTAACATGGTGCTGGAGACATCCAAGAGATCTACATTTTCTTTTTGATTTATTTATTTTATTTATGTGAGTACACTGTCTTCAGACACATCAGAAGAGGGCATCAGACCCCATTACAGATGGTTGTGAGCCACCATGTGGTTGCTGGGAATTGAACTCAGAATCTCTGGAAGAGCCGCCAGTGCTCTTAATCACTGAGCCATGTCTCCAGTCTGGAAATCTACATCTTGATCTAAAAGCAGCAGAAGGAGACTGCCACTCTGGCCATAGCTTGAACATATATGACCTCAAAACCCACTTCCACAGTGACAGACACACTTCCTCAAACAAGGCCGCACCTACTCCAACAAGGCCACAACTCCTAGTAGTTCCACCCCGTGGGACCAAGCTGACCAAGCTGTTCAGACTCTTCAGTCTGTGGGGCCATTCCTATCAAACCACCGCAGTATCTGCATTTGACTGGAACCTAAGTGAGTTGTATGCTTATGGAAATGCAGATGGGATGCTGGCTGTGGTGGATCACACCCGACAGAGGTCAAAGGATCCTGAGCTTGAGGCTAGCCTAGGCTATATAGCCAGGTGCTGTTTCAGAATAAATGTAAACATTTAAAATGCTACTGCTTCTGCTTCCTCCTTCTCTTCCTCTTCTTTTTCTTCTTCTCTTCCTCTTACTCCTCCCTTCTTCCCTCCCTCCTTCCTCCCCTCCCCTCCTTCTCTTCTTTCCAGTGGGCACACTGTTTTAGAATAGGTTGTGAGATTTAGTTGGGCACTCAGATCCTCTGAGGAGCTCTTGGGCAGTAGTGCTGCCTGGATCATGAGAAATTTGGATCCCATGGTGGTACAAACCTGTACTCCCTAGGGAGGCTGAGGCAGGAGGACTGTGAACTTGAAGCCAGCCTGGTGACACAGTGAGGCCCTAAGACTCAGAATCGGGATGTCGCTCAGTGTTAAGTGCTTGCTTAGCATGTATGAGGTCTTAGGTTCAATCCCCAGCACTGAAAAATGAAAAGAAATTAGATTTAGAGCTTTGATTTTTTTTTTCCAGTTTTTTTCCAAGATGTGTGCTCATGTCCGTGCGTGTGTGTGTGTGTGTGTGTGTGTGTGTGTGTGTGTCGGTGTCGGTATGGGCCCATGTGCATGGTGCCTAAGAGACAGCTTGTAGGACTTGGTTTTCTTTTTCTACCATGTGGAACCTGGGATTGAACTCAGGTAGTCAGGGTTGGTGCCTGGTGCCTTACCTCCTGAGTCATCTCACAGGCCCTTGAAATTTCTTAGTTATATGGCCAGCCAAGATTGAGATCGATTGCCTTGGAATTCTCCCACTCACCCAGAGGGGGGAGCTTGTCATCGAGTGGCTGCTATCAGCTTCCCTGTTCACTCTTACCCATTACAGAGCTTCATAGGTGGCTGATGGTGTACTCTCCCATGGAGGCAACTTCACCACCTCTATCCAAATCACAAACAATCCAATTCCTGTTCTATCTCCTCTACTCGTGAGTTGGCACAGAAAGAAAAAAGCCTGTTAGCGTCAGTCACTCCACCTTGAGTCACATCTCTCTTCTCATCCTTCCTCTGCTCAGTGCCTCGGGCTGTTGGCTGGCATTGGGTTCTCCTCCACTATAGGAGACTGCCTTTGACATGCCAGTTGTGTTACTGGTTGCTCCATTCCCAAAGAGCCTAATGTCAGGGTCCTTGCCACGGCATCCTCCAGACTCAGACAGGAGTTGCTGCTGCTTCCCTGGGCTTCTGGGATGCCCGTTCTCCTGGTCCCTGCTGCATCTTGCTGGCTGCCTATGCTCAGCTTCCCTTGCTGGTCTCTCCCCGTTTCCCTCTGAACACTGAGATGCTCTGGGATTCAGTCCTGACACCTCTTACTGCATAGTGTCCTTAAGTGTCTCAGATCAGGCTCCTGGCTATAACTATCATCTGTGCATGGGGGAGCACACTCCCAAACCTTCTCCTGAGTTCCAGACCCCTCCCTCTCACTGACCTCTGACACACAGACATGCACCTCCCAGCAGGCTTAGCTGCCTACTTAGTTTGGCATCGGGGAAATGACTTTTCCAGTCTTTCCTGTATTGGCCGTCACATTATTCTGGTTTCTTAGGCCAACAAAAAACTGAAAACGTTTGGAATATTTTAGGATTATCCTTAGCTCTTTTCTCATTCTCATTCTGGCTCCAGCTCAAAACCAAATTATTTGGAGATATAGCCAAAAAATGAGTACTGCTTACTGTCTACACTGCAGCTACCCCAGGCCCAGGCAGCCTCATCTTTTGCCTGAGTTTACCAGGATTGTCTCAGGAGCCTCTTGACCAGCCATCTTACTTCACCTTCTGCCCAGCCAATTGACAACAGTGGTCAGAGTGTGCTTTCAGCCAGCAGGCTTGTAAACATTTGGAGACATTTTAGCACCCCCAACCCTCCTCCATCCTTCTTAGCCTTACACTGCTTACTGCCTTTCCTCAGGCCTTTTGCACATTGTGTTCCCTTGGCCGAGCATCCAATCCCAGATAGCATTGGGGCTCATAGTTTACAACCTGCAGCAAGCAGTTTACCTTATCCACTGCTTCTCTTCCTGATGTTTCCATTACCCATGGTTATTGGTAGCCCCAAAATCTTATATGAAAAGCTCCAGAAATAAAAAATTTCTAAGTTTCAAAATTGTACTCCAACAGAAACATGTTAAAATACCTTTCTGCAAGGTCTCACCCAGATCAGGGAAGATCCCTGGCTTAGGATGTCTGTGCTGGGCAAACTGTCTTCATTGGCTACTTAGTAGCCATCTAAGTTATCAGTTCAGCCCTTGTTTTACTTAAGCTGGCCCCAAACTAGTTAGTTTTTCCTCATGGAAGGAGGAGTTTATTTCTGCTCACAGTTCGAGGGTAAAGCGGATGAGAGCAGAGTGGAGGGAACAAGCAGCTGTCATGGTGGAGGGAGCAGGAGGCTGAGTGTTCATGTACTCAGAAGAGAGACCAGCACATGGAGCAGACCTTTAAACTCTGAGAGCTGCCTCCAGACTGCTTCCTCCCACAGAGCTGGCCCTCCTAAACCTCCCAGCCAGCACTACCGACTGGGGACCAAGTGTTCAAACACTGGAACCATTCTTTTTCCAACATGAGTGGCAATGCTTGCAGTCATATTAGAGTATATTGTTGTCATTGCTTCACTTTTAATAGTGATTGTTAACTTCTCATTGTGCTCCATTTACAGATTAAAGTGCCACCGTTGTGTATGTTTTGAGGAAATCATTTGTAGGTCCCAGCGCTCACCTCCCTTTCAGCATTTGCTGGGGGTCCCTTAGAACGTGGACCTCGTGGGAAGTGTGACTGCTGTGGTATGCCAGTGCCCTCTTTGCTCCACTTTCTCCCTTTCTATCCTACTTTATTTTGCTTAACAGTTCTTATGCCAGCAGATATTTTGTCTAACACCTTTCTTTCCATTGCTATAAACCAGACCACTTGAGGGCTAGAGCTTTATTGGTCAGTTTATTGATGTAGTTTCAAGGCATGAACAAAACCTAGGATGGTATAGGTACACACATTTGTTGACCCAGCAAATGAACATGTGCTAAGTGATGTCCCTATAAAGATATTTGTCTCACTGTTATGTTTAATAGCAAAGCAAAGGGCCTACATAGCAATCACTTGGTCCAGGAAGGTCTTGAGTTCAGAGCTGTCCTCTTGCCTCAGCCTCTTAAGTGATGGGATCACAGGAATCAATGGACTGGGAGAATGGAATGGATAAATGTGTCGAACTTTATTCAAAGCCAAGCCTCAAACAGTTTGCACTCTGAAGGTTAAAAGAGGTCACGTAGGTAAAGTTGTCATGAGTTCAAGCTGTACGCAATCATGAGAACAAGCTGCATGTGTCAAAGCCATGTTTTTCCACAGAGGCATATAAAGGATAGTTTAACCATTTAATTGAATAAAAACAGCAAGCAATAATGAGTAAAATAACCGGAAGTAAACTCTCCTATACGATACACCGTTGGGGAGCACCAAAACTCATTCCAAGAACAATTCTGTGTTTTGAAGAACTGAGGTCATAAGATGCTTGGAATGTTCTTACTCAGAATTCTCTTCTCATGACTCCATTCTTGGACCGTGTTCCAACACTCAGGAGGAAAGTGCTTGCTACTCAGTCGTGAAGACATGAGTTTGGTTCCCCAGCACCCATGGGGGCACATTCCTTTAATCCTAGCTTCCCAGTGAATCGGAAAACCTCATTCGTTTGTGGGGTTATGGTGTTGTAGTAACTGAGGGAAGAGAATCTGTTCACAGTGACCGACAGTGCAGCCAGGAGCCAAGTGGATGCTGTGCCTGGGCCGTCAGTGCTCCTGGGATGTTGCTGCCTTGGAGAGATTGCTTAGAGGCTGTAAATGCAGGCAGGGCAAGCAGGGCAAGCTGCTGCAGGACTGGCTCCTGTCAAGAAAAGGAGGATATTTAATAATAAAGCTCACTCAATTAGGCTGTTCAGATAACCTCGTGAGATTCTTAAAGTTCAAATGCTGGTTTTGTAAGTGATTTCTGGTAACTTTCTTGAACTTGCTTGATTTTTTTTTCTTGTGTTTGTTTTTGTGTGGCGTTGTAAGACCCTGTCGAGCCTTAGCTTACCAGAGACCCCCTGAGTGAATCACATGGAGCCTGATCGATGCAAAGAGCATGAGGATTTTTATTTCAGTGCACTGAGGCCGTCCCAGATCCTCAGGAAAGGAGACAACCCCACACAGCTTGTTCAATGAGCTTTTATACAGTTTTCAGGGCAGCAGCCATTAGACACGACGTGATTGGTAGAACAATGTGACTTTTTAAACTGATTGGTCTTTAGGGAATGAGGTGGCAAGGACTTCCCTTGTCTGTAGGTGGGCAAAGATCCACCCTTCGGAATGTTCCCCCACCCGCAGGTTGTTTCTCACCCTGTGTTCTGAGAAATGTTAATTAGCCTTTCCCTTCTGGAGAGTTCCTCTACCTTCCTAAAGTCCTGAGCTTATCTTATTAAGGAAATTCCTGGCCTCCCGGTGTTTTTCTGAGATGTCCCTGTTTACTCGGATCTTACAGTGTTTGTGTGGGTGGGTGGGTAGGTGGATGTCAGAAGAGAGCTTGTGGTAATTCTCTTCAACTTTGTGGATTCCAGGTTGCAAGATGTGGCAGCAAGTGCCATTTACCCACTGATCTATCTTGCAGGCTCAAGATGAACATATTTTAAATGGCTAAGGAGATTTTTTTTGCCTTTTTGTTTTTGATACAGCATCTCAATCTATGGTTCATGCTGGCCTTGATCCTTCTGCCTCAGCCTTTCAAGTGCTAGAATTGGAATTATGAACCACCATATTAGCTCTTTGCTTGCTTTTGATAGTAGAGAGAGGTGCATTTTAGCACAGAATGGGCTACCTTAGCCACCCAGACATGACATAGAAAGAAAATAAAGAATGGGGGCTGAAGGGATAGTTCAGCAGATAAGAGCACTGGTTGCTCTTCAGAGGACTGGGGTTTGATTCCCAGCACCCACATTGCATCTCACAACCCTCTGTAACTCCAGTTCCAGGGGATCCAGTGTCCTCTTTTGGCCTCCTCACGTACCAGGCACATAGGAGTGCACAGGCATACATTCAGGCAAAACACTGGCACACATAAAAATGACTAAGTACGATTTTAAATGAAAGGAAGAATGTGTTCTGACCTAACAGGGCTGTGCAGCAAGTGCATGAGGGGAGGAGGGCAGGGGAGATACCTCTGCTGGTAAGGTCCTCAGGGCCGTAGGTAGACAGAAAGCTGGCAGTGCAGTGTGTGTATGCAGTCCTGTCACTGGGCCTCTGGCCTGGATGGATGGAGCAGAAAGAAACCCTGTGTTAAAAGATAAGGTGGACAGCATCCTGAAGAAAGGAACAGTACTTGAGTTTGCTCTTGGACCTCTCATGCTGGTATACACGTGCATGAGTACACTCCTTAACATGGACACTGACCCACATCCATATTCTACACCCCGTCTCTCTCTCTCTCTCTCTCTCTCTCTCTCTCTCTCTCTCTCTCACACACACACACACACACACACACACACACACAGAGAGAGAGAGAGAGAGAGAGAGAGAGAGAGAGAGAGAGAGAGAGAGAGAGAGAGAGAGAATAAATCCAGTTCTGCAGAGTCTATTGGGGGGGGGAGAAATCCCGACTTTGACGCCAAATTATAGATTGTCCTAAAACTAATCATCCCTCAGTGCTTACTCACTATTACGTTTTTTATAGCACCATCAATCTAGTCATGGCCCTAATCTCATCATGGCACACATTTTCATTTCCTCTCCTTTATTTGAGTTTTCATCTTGTTTCAACAAGACTGAATTACCCTTGGCTCATTGAACACGTACATCTTGGAAGCAAAGGAAGGGCCTTTTGATATGTGTGCTGTGCACCTTGAAGAAGGGCTTACTCAGCTTTCCTCAAGGAAATAGATGAGAGAAACCAGACTTAGGAGTTCAGATTCCATTCGTTTATTCATTAAATATTTATCAAGTTGGATATTGTCTCTGTGCTCACAGCCAAATCCCCATTGATAAGCCTCTGTGAGGAACTTTCCAGGTTCCCTTTTGTTTCTTCTGCCCCAATATTAAAAGATGAAGGTTTCAAACTAAAAATTGTACTGCTCGTGTCTGATATTTTTATTGTCAATATGCAGAGCTACTTTTAAATTTTTTTCTTGCATCTAGTGACTTTACTCAGTTCTTACCAACCTAACTTGTGTTAGTTTCTTTTCCATTGCTGTGATAAAATGCCATTCAGGGCGGCTCACAGAAGGCAGCGCTTATTTGGGCTTCGAGCTGCAATGGGATAAGGAGTCCATTGCGGTCATGGTGGTTGGGGAAGCATGGCAGTAGACAAGGGCACCGTGGCAGCTGGATCAAAGGATCCTGAGCTGGAGGCTAGCCTAGGCTATATAGCCGGATGCTGTTTCAGCATAAATGTAAACATTTAAAATGCTACTGCTTCTGCTTCCTCCTCCTCCAGTCTTAAACCACAAGCCAGGGGTACACAGGGAAGGGTCCTGGGCTGGGAACCTCAAAGCCTGCCCCCAGTTACATACTTTCTCTAGCAAGGCCGTACCTGCCAAGCCAAACACGGCCACCAAATCAGGACCACATGTTCAAATGCTAGGGACCACAGGTGACCCTTATCACCCTAACCCTAAACTCTACCCTTGTCTACTTAGAAAATTCAAGGTAATCACATTTTGAAACCCATTGGTTTCTTTCCTTTTTTTTTTTTTTTTTTTGGGTTTTTTGAAACAGGGTTTCTTTGTATAGCCCTGGCTGTCCTGGAACTCACTCTGTAGACCAGGCTGGC
>JADRCD010206876.1:28693-39421 GCA_019843815.1 Montemys delectorum
GGCCTCCATGAGATCCAGCTGTGGGGCATTTTCTCAATTAGTGACCAAGGCGGTAGGGCTCCTTGTGGGTGGTGCCATCTCTGGGCTGGAAGTCTTGAGTTCTATAAGAGAGCAGGCTGAGCTAGCCAGGAGAAGCAAGCCAGTAAGGAACATCCCTCCATGGCCTCTGCATCAGCTCCTGCTTCCTGACCTGCTTGAGTTCCAGTCCTGACTTCCTCTGGTGATAAACAGCAATGTGGAAGTGTAAGCTGAATAAACCCTTTCCTCCCCAACTTGCTTCTTGGTCATGATGTTTGTGCAGGAATAGAAACCCTGACTAAGACATGCAGTGTTTTCTTTTCTTGTCCAGTGACTCAGTTAACCATGGACATACAGATGAACCACCCTTACCTGGTCTGAGCCATATTGGTAGGGATCTGCGGGTTAGAGCTGGAGCAGCCATGAACCAAGCATAGACATCCATCTGGACTTTGAGGTTGGAAATGTGTATTACAAATTTTTAAAACAGATGCCCAGGGTACCATGTCTTCTGACTTGAGGAATTCCTAGCAAAGTGGCTCTAGCTGCTGCTTTTGGTAAGATGTGGATTGGAATTTTGGCCCCATTACTGAGCAAAAGCCTCGGAGGTAACAGTGTGAGACGCTTGCCCCTTTTGTTGGAGGAGAAAGGAATGAAAAGAACTATAACCTTAGGAAGCGTGGCCTTCTAGGATATGCCCAAACGCTTCCTTCTAGTTCAGTCTTCTGTTAATTTTCAGTTTGAGCTGTGGGTTTGAGGGCCTCCCACTGTCACAGCTGGAGGGTGTGTTTGTCACAACCCTGAGCGTAAGAGAACTCTCCCAGAAGGTGGTTTGAGTTGTGTCCAGAGGAAGGAGGGCGTGCTTCCGTTCCTCTTCTAGGCCAGAAAGGCAGTTTAAACTCAGTGGCCCTTCCTTTCCCATAGGCAGTTTTAAGACCACAGAAGTTCTATATCTCTCCCAAGGAGGGACGTACATGTCAAATGGCACAATTTGGCACATAAATTTTGTCTCTGAGATGCCCACAAATTCCAGAGAGAGTCTGTTTTGTAAGAGAGTGGTGAATTTTTGGTAGTGTCTGATAAAAAGGACACTTTCAGTCTTCCTGAAAATGTGGAGGATTTAAAGCACATTTAGAGATGAGAGCAGGCAAGACCGGCGTCACAGTAACATCTTATACTTGCCATTGGTCTGCGAGTCTATCCTGTCCTGTTCCTTGCCTGAATGGCTTTTGCCCTCAAGAGTTTAGTCTGGGGTAATGATTAACCAGTATTTGATCACACAGAACAGACTAGTGTTTTGTTTCTTCTAGACCCTTGTTCTGACAACCAAGAATGTTCTTTACCAACTTTTCTGACACATCTGAATTGTCCTGTTTTGTGAGATGAATGAGTGGTGGTTCCAAGGTTGGGTTGGGAACTGGAGAGATGGCTCAGTGGTTAAGAGCACTGGCTGCTCTTGCGGATGACTAGTTTGCTTTGCCAGCACCCACGTGGCTGCTCACTGTAGCTCCAGTTCTAGGGGATTCAATGCCTTCTTCTGGCCTCCAGGCAGTGCATGCATGTGGTACACATTTATACAGGCAGGCAAAACACTCATGTACACAAAACAAACGATCAAACAAACAAGGGCTATGCTGGGTACCTTCTTTCATATAAAAAGGAACACCTGGGTTGTAGTTATTTTAACTTTCTCTGGGGACATGGGGGCTTATTCCTCCCTGCACCCCTAGTAGGTTGCCAATGACAGACCAAGATAAGGATTCTAACTAGCTTGGTGGACCAGTAAGTTTATTTGGGCTTACTTTAATAGGATGTAAGTGACCCCACACAGTTGTTGTGGTGGTTTGAATAAACTTGGCCCATGGGAAGTGGCACTATTAGGAGGTGTTGGAGGAAGTGAGTCACTGTGGGGGTGGGCTTTGAGGTCCTATGCTCAAGTTCTGCCCAGTGCAGAGGAGAACCTCCTCCTGGCTGCCTGCTGAAGAATCTCCCGGCTGCCCTTGGATCAAGATCTAGAACTCTTTGAGTTCCTTCTCCAGCATCAAGTCTGCCTGCAGGCTGCCATGTTTCCTGCCATGATGATAATGGACTGAATCTCTGAAACTGTAAGCCAGCTCCAATTAAATGTTTGCCTTTATAAGAGTTGTGTTGGTCATAGTGTCTCTTCACAGCAATAAAACCCTAAGCCAGGCTGGGCAGTGGTGGCGCACGCCTTTAATCCCAGCACTTGGGAGGCAGAGGCAGGCAGATTTCTGAGGCCAGCCTGGTCTACAGAGTGAGTTCCAGGACAGCCAGGGCTATACAGAGAAACCCTGTCTCGAAAAACTAAAAACAAAACAAAACAAAACAAAAAACCAAAACCAAAACAAAAAACAAACAAACAAAAAAACCCTAAACCAGCTGTGTATCAGGAAAGTCTCATCCCTGCCTGGGTGAGAATTCCCTTCACTCCTTCACCTTAGCTGTATAGATGGAGTACCCCTTCAGTTTACCCTCTATGTTCTATCTGATAGCTATGTCCCACATGTACCCCATGGGCTGCATGTACCTCAGGAGAACTATGAATGGGGCCCAACACAAATTGTAAATTTATTTTGTGTATGACTCTTTTTGGTAACTTGATTGATGCTTCTTGACCGTGAACTGTGTGGGTGACAACTTTGTGTTGCAATATCAAAAGATGGGATACTTGTCTGAGCTGCTTCTAGGCAGTAACTCAGGTGGGGGCAGAAATTAACTACAGCTGGGAGGGAGGGGTACTGGAGGAAGGGCTCTAATCTCAGGGGAGGCTAATGATCCTCCGTTCCTTGGGACACATCAGTAGAGCCCTTTGGGTGGTCGTTGCTTGTCTGGTAAGGTGACTGTTGTACTTGGAGGACAATGCTCCCGCTGCAAGTGTGGTGTGGACAGTCATGCATGAGACCTCCTGCCTGTCACTTCAGAGTCTTTTCCTTTTAATGTAGAACAAACAGATTTGATGACTTTTGGCGGGTTCTGTGCCCCATGGCCTTGTGTGATGTGGGTGCAGAAGTGCCAATGGAAGAATGAACATTTTGCTCAATTGTGGTTTTGGCTGGCAGGATCCTGAGTGCAGGCTGGAGGTGGGCATAAAAGAGAGGTGGTCTTAAGGAGAGTGGTGTTTTTAGTTGGGTTAGGACAGCTTCGTCTGTCTTCTTAGAAAGCTGTGTACTTGACTTTGAATTCTGCCAGATGGTATGTGCATGCATTGACCAAACCTAATACCCAAGAAAAGCAAGTTAAGAAAGGTTACTTTAGGCTCACTGTGATGGGAAGGCATGGGTGGGGGCATGGGTGGCTAGTCACATGGCATCTGTGATTAGGAGACCAAGTGATGAACACTGCTGCCCAGCTCCCATTCTCCTTTTGATTTAGTCCAGGGCCCCACCCATATAATGTGCTGCCCTCATAGAGGTTGGGTCTCCCACTTCAGTTAGTCTAGAAACTCCTGTATAGACACACCCACATTCCCCTCTCCATAGTGATTCTAAATCCTGTCAGATTGACAGTCAGGATCATCCCTTACTCCTGCAATAGCCAGTCTTCTTGCTGTGGGCTTTAGTTCTTCCTTTGGGGAGAAGCTTTTGGGAATGCCTCTCTTCCTTTAGTGCTGGCGACTCCTTGGCCTGGAATGAGCACACTGCTCTCCCCTGGCCTTGCTTTTCCGTTTGGCAAGCGTCCTCATTCTCCTCAAGCTGTCCCAGCACCCTTTGCTCTTACTCTTCAAGTCAAGAGGTATGGTTACAACCAGCTTTGCTTTGTGCCATCATTAGCGGTTTTGGCATTCCTACTGAATGGTTTAAACACAGATGGTCTTGGCCCTGTGTTTCAGTAGCCCGGTATCGTCACTTTGGCTGATATCACTTAGATGCTCAGTCTGTTCTTGTAATAGTGTTGCCTCTTAGAAGGCATGTGTAGGAACCATCTTTAAATCCATCAGCTAGGCAAAAATCCTTGCTTCTAAGAATATCTGGAGCAGGGACTACGGTCTGGAGATCATGGAAACCTGGCCAAAGAATATGGACTTGGGTTCTTTGATTCTGAGATTAATTTGAAGGTGTTCTTTTTGTATTGTGCTGGTAGATGCATTTTAAAGGGCAGGGTTACTCATGGAAAAGCCAGGGGAAGATATTCAGTTTCTAAAAGGCTTCATCAACCTGTAAGTGTGGAAACCGGTAGTCTGTGAGCGCACACATAAGGGAGAGTCTTTGTCACATAGGAAGTGGGTCCAAATCCAGAGTAAGAAAGTATAAGCCTATTTCCGGACAGTACCAGCCTGCAAACCAGGCTGTGGTGGCCTCAGGATCTGGTGCATGTGTGCAAATGGCTGTGGAGGTTTTGGAGATTATTTGAGATGGGGTTTCTAGGGCAGTGGTGGGGAAAATGGAACCTTTTGTACTAGTAAGAATGAGGGAGGGTCCAAGAACTTGTACATGCTAGCTAAGACATACTTGAATAACTCCAGGGTTGAAAAGAATAATATCTTAAAAATTCTCTAGTGTTGTATGACCATTTCCTCTCTGCAGTTTAGAAAATTATACAGACATTTTATAATTATATGTACGAGTCAGCTTTACTGAAATAATAAACAACTCAAAGCTTGCAACAGACATTAATTTCAGGTCATGTTGTGTTTTCTGGCCGTGAGTCAGCTGTACTCATTCTTCCCAAATCTTAAATTTCTGAAGGAACAGTTCCTTTTGGGGACATGCTGGGCAGAGAAAAGAGAGCAAGAGACTGTGGGAGACACAAGAATTCCTAACAGTCAGCTTAGATCTGGCCTATATTGCAGTCATTCATTTGCCATTGACTAGAGCAAGTCACATGACCTAACCCAAAGCCAGTGGTGTAGAGCGTTTTCCTGTAAGAAGCCACTTGGCAACAATAAGAACATGTGATCTTCTCATGGGAAGAGGGTCCAGTCACTTGGGGTGTCTACACACTATCCCCTCTGTATCTTTTCCCCTTTTCACTGAATAACTGAAAGTATATGTGCAAATGCATTATGTGCATTTATCATTTCTCCTGTGTTAAGGTCTTGTCTTATTGTTACTTGTATTATATAAGTTTATTTGGGGAAACTTGACTTGCCATGAAGCAGTGTGGCTGAGTACAGTGTTTTCAGGTATCTTTCAGTGTGTCACTGCATCATCAACAGATGCTGAACAGTGACAAACACTGGGGGTCAGAATCTTACCTCTGAAGCTGGATGAGGTGGCGCACACCTGAATCCCAGCACTGGAGGTTGAAGCAGAAAGACACCCACCCAGCCAACCTCAGACTCTTCCCTCTCCTTCCCTTCCCTTCCCTTCCTTTCCCCTTTTCTCTTCCTCTTCCCTTTCTCTTTCCCTTCCTTTCCTCTTCCTCTTCCCTTCCCTTTTCTTCCCTTGATTTATTTATTCTTATTTTATGTGTACAGGTATTCTGAATATATGTCTATGTACCATGTTTATGCAGTTCCCTAGGAAGCCAGAAGAGGCATTGGGTCCCCTGGATTTACAGTTACATTGGTTGTGAGCCATGATGTCTGTGCTGGGAGTTGAATCCAGGGGTCCTCAGGAAGAACAGCTAGTGCTCTTAACCACTTAACCAGCTTTTTAAAAAATTAAAAAGAATTATTTATTTACTTTTAGTATATGAATATTTTGTCTGCATGCATGCCTATTGGGTACCCTACAACTGGAGTTACAGATGGTTTGGGTCCACCATGTGGGTGCTGGTAATTAAACTAGGGTGCTCTGCAAGAGCAGCAGTGGGCCTTAACCACTGAGCCATCTCTCTGGCCCTTTGACATATTCTTTTTATTTTTTAATTTTTTAAAGATTTATTTATTTTTTATTTATATGACTACACTGCAGCTGTCTTCAGACACACACTAGAAGAGTGCATTGGATCCCATTACAGATGGTTGTGAGCCACCATGTGGTTGCTGGGAATTGAACTCAGGACCTCTGGAAGTCAGTGCTCTTAACCACTGAGCCATTTCTCCAGCCCCGACATATTCTTTTTAACAATTCATTTTTTAAAGTTTTTTTTATTTAGCAAGGCAGTGGTGGCACATGCCTCTAATCCCAGTGCTTGGGAGGCAGAGGCAAGTGGATCTCTGAATTCTGAGCTTGCAGCGAGACTTATCTATAGAGTTCCTGGACTGCCAAGTCTACACAAAGAAACTCTGTCTTGAAAAAAAAAAACAACCAGAAATTAAAAAATAAAAACAAGCAAATAAACAAAAAACTAACACATAAGCCATAAGTTTTAAGATATGGTTTTAACTATTACTTTATTGTTGGTATATACAATAATTTCCTTTTTTGTCATTTTGATAGCAGATTAGTGGTTAACCCTCATAAGGTGACTTGGGAGGTTCACCATGTTTCTATGTGTGTCATGAAATATTTGACTAAGGCAGGCCTTGGGCTCCCTGGGGCTCAGCTGCAAACCCACTGGCTTGGTGGTCGCTGTTTTCAGCTGTGTGTCCATCCTTCCTCATGCTGCCCAGCTGTGGCTTTCTGGACTTATGGTATAGTAACTTATAATATACAGATAACTTGTAATCATATAGAGATAAGATCTAAATAGTTATATTTTCTTCTTTCTATAATGGTCAGGTTTTATAAGTTTTACTTTGTCTAGTCCATCTTTTAAAATAGTCAAAGTTTGGTTTTGTTGCTTTTTCTTGTTTTCAGTATTCATTTTAAGCTTTCTCACTTTAAAAAAAAAAATGAGAGCATGGAGTAGATGTGACCGGATGTGTTCATTTTGTGGGATAAAGCTGTCTCGTGCATGTCTCTCTCTGCTGTGTGAACTCCGACTCTCCCTGTGAGTGTTTTCTTGGGTTAGGATGATGAGGTAATGCAGGCTTAAGGTTTCTATTTTCTTTTTAGTTTGTTTACTCATGGCTGATGCGGTAACAACACATGTCTGCTATTGGCCTTGCGTTGGGACAGGTGAATTGGATTGCCCCTGTTTCTGCTTGATGTTGCTAGCTCTGTCTTCTTGACTTTTTTACTTGTAATCACTCAATCAGGAAAAGAGTGAGGGGAAGGAAGGCAGGGTCCTGCGTTCCTGTAGAGGACAGTTGGCTTGGCTCATCCCAGGGTCTGGGCTCCCAGTGGCCTGATTTCCATGGCAGAGCCCACCCCTCCTTGTTTTCAGCTTTGTTTTGTGCCTGTGAACCTGTTTAGAGTTGTCTGCCTGGGCTCATCTGCCCTCAATAATGCACCAAAGCCTTGTGGGCAGGGTGCCCCCTGCTGGTGATGTTTTGTTGTGCTTTGTCTCCCTGTCTTGCCTAGCCCACACCTACAACTGCATTTTCAAATTAGGGTGCATATGATGGGATTGTTTGAGAGCCTCAGTGACAGTAAGTAGCCTCAAAAACTACTCAAGGTGCCTCTTGCTTCCCTCTTCAGCAGTGCTCCAGTTGTGTCTAGTAGAACGTTTTAGACCTGGCACTTGGGTGACCCTCTCCTGATTTCCAGTCACACTGCTCCTTTTCCTCAGTTCCTTTGGTTGCCTGTTCTTTAGCTGCTAAGTAGTATATGAGGAGAGGAAGGGAGCTGCTGTGGTTAACTTACTGAGACTGTCTAGAAGTCTACATTTATAATTGATATCTGTCTGTCCAACCATCCGTCCATCCATCCGTCCACCTACCTATTTATTCTTTAAGCCTAGCTTCGCTCTATAAAGCAAACTGGCCTTTAACTTGTAACTACCTCGGCCACCTCGGTGCTGGGATTGCAGGCACAGCCCTCTCTGCCCAGCTTTTATAAAGAGTGTGTAACATTTTGTCTTGCTGCCCTAAACCCCGTGGGTCCTGGGTATTTTCCAGGTCTCATGGAGTTTGCTGTTCTGTTCTGAGTATCTTTGACAAGCATGCTTTTGAGGTTTTTCCCCTTTGAGTTGATTCTCCATAGTGGGTTTAAGTTGAAATTCACAGCAGAGTCATCTGTTTGATCTGTGTAGGACATTCCTTCTTTAGGTGTCCACTGTGCATGTGAATCAGGGCAAGCCAGGCAGGTACAGGCTGTGGACAGAATGCTGTCCTTCTCTCCTGTGGGTCACCCTAGCCGCTTTGCCAGGCTCTTCTCAAGTGGAGTCATCACATTGCCCCAAATTTCCCAGCTGGATTATTTTAGCATGACTTGTGTTTTTTACTGCATCTGTATTGGCTCCCTGTAGATGCCGCTCTGCTTTTGTAAACCTCTGTTTAACGTAATGAAGAATCTCGCCAGAGATTTCTGTTAATTATCTTGCTAACAGATGGCCATAACAGATCTTGAAACTGAAAATCTTTGAACCAGAGGAGTTTGTAAAGGAATGAAGTTCTCTCTGTGGCTTCCTTGGGTATGGGGTGACAGGCAAGGGACAGAGGAAGGAATATTCTTATAGGTGAGAGTTGGCATTTTACAACAATGAGTGTTTTTTTATTTTTCATCAGCAAGCAGTTAGCATAGTTCACAAGAGTTATTCTAGATAGGTCTATGCATAATAAAACCAGTAAGAAAATGAATTTGAGGTACCAGCTATGTTTCTACTGTGATTTTTTTTTTTTTCTTTTCAGTAACATTGATGTGCCCGTGGTAAACCCTACAGCTTGGTTTATAATGAAATGTAAAGATCCTTAACAGACAAATCAACTGTTTTGTTTTGTTTTGTTTTTTTTTTTTAAAAACCTGAACAGTGGCATCGCCTTGCCATGCTCTCATGGGTCTCTCACACACACACTCCTCTGGTTACCCCCCTGTAAATGTGATTTTGCTTGTATTTCCTCAGATGAAGTGATGAGAGGAGAGCCATACTTGAGCTTTATGAATACATGGCTTGGGCTGAGCCTAGGACATTTTTATCTGACTATCCCTAGGGCTAGAAGCTTCTAGCCTCTGTACAGTCTAAACTTCTGCAAGTCTGGTCCTTGAAGGCTTCATCTTCCAGCCTCTGTCTGCTAACTTAGGCCTAGAATGTTTCAGCCTCTGAGACATACAGCTGAATAAACTCACCCTTTCTAGCTCTTTCTGAACTCTGGCCAGCTGGCTCAACTCAGCTGTTCTGGCTCAAACTCCTCTCCAAGCCGACTGATTAAAATTGGCTTCTCTTGGCTTTTGACTGAATTGCTCTGCTTGAAAAGACTGCCTCTGAACTCCATGTGCTGAACTCAACTGAACTGAACCTTTCTGAATTTTGCTCTCTCTCTCTCACTACTTTTTTGTTTTTTTGTTTTTTGTTTTTTGGTATTTTTGAGACAGGGTTTCTCTGTGTAGCCCTGGCTGTCCTGGAACTCACTCTGTAGACCAGGCTGGCCTCGAACTGAGAAATCTGCCTGCCTCTGCCTCCTAAGTGCTGGGATTAAAGGTGTGTGCCACCACCGCCTAGCTTCCCTCACTACTTTTAAGTAACCTCTCTTTCTTGTCTGTTCATATGTGAGTTAGGCGTATCCTACCTCTGACTCATTCTGTCAAATCTTCCTCTGATTCATCACTCTGTCTGCTCCTCAATTAGTTGTCATTGTTTGGGGTAAAAGGTGTGTGCTAAGGGTGTGTGTTAGCATCAGGACATCCAAAGCCTGTGGCGATGCATGGGCGAGTCCACAGACCTGTTGCCAGGGCAACAGCCACCATATTCCCAGAATCCATTGGGCTCACCTCCCACCTTTACCTGCAGCCCCTACGTCAGAACCCATATATATGGGGAACATTCCTCCATCTTGCTTTCTCTCTTCCTACTCTCTTTCCACTACTACCCCCTCTCTCCCTCTCAATTAAACCTCTTACACGTGGAACTGTTTGGGCCTAGTGTGTGGTATGTCCTGACGCGACCCGCCGTTCTAACACATCAGTGTGTCTGTCTTGCATCCTGGAGGATCAAGGGTATGTATTCCAGCCCGAGGGATTAAAGGTGTGCAGCTGTCTGCATTCCAGCCAGATCAGCATCAGATTAGATGTGATCCCTTGCCAGAGCAGCCATGTTGTTGGACCAAAATTCTTCTATCCTCCCATATACTCACCCCTTCAGTGCTGCTGTACCTGTACTGCAAATGAGAGAACTAAGGTACAGTGTCCCTGCTAGTGGGGGCACACTTTTAACATGGGCAGTGTGGCCCAGGAGACCCTGGGTGTTCTCACTTCCCAGGTGTCTATCGGGTATTTTCTGTTGTTCTAAGACTCATTCATTTCCACCTTTTTAAAAAAAGATTTATTTATTATTATATGTAAGTACACTGTAGCTGTCTTCAGACATACCATTACGGATGTGAGCCACCTCAGGACCATCAGAAGAGCAGTTAGTGCTCTTAACCTCTGAGTTATCTCTCCAGCCCTCATCTCTACCTTTTGAGTCCCCGCTGTATGGCATAGTCTCTGCTTTCATGGAATTCACAGATGAGTAGAGAGTCAGACAGTCAAATCAATGAATATGCAATAAAGTTCAAATAATGATAACCCTGTGGAAAACAAAGCTGGAGAAGGAGTTGAAGAGCGATGAAAGAATACAGGGTTACTTTTATGTTTTATTGGACTGAGAAGACCTCATAAGTGGGTATCTTCCTGCAGCAGTTGGTGTGGAGAGAAGGGGTAGCCACATTGTTGGAATCTAGGACACACACACACACACACACACACAGAGTGGGGAGGGGAGAGAGAGAGAGAGAGAGAGAGAGAGAGAGAGAGAGAGAGGGAGAGGGAGAGAGAGGGAGAGAGA
>JADRCD010206877.1:0-16553 GCA_019843815.1 Montemys delectorum
ACATCACAGTCTTGATCATCTACAAATCCTACTGGTTCTCACTTCAAAATGCAGTCAGTACCAAAAGCACAAAAGATGCTTAAAAGCTGGACATGACACAGATCCGGAACTCTAGCTTCTTAGGAAGTCAAGACAGGAGGATGACAACTTCAAGGCCAGCCCAGGCAACTTAGCGAAATCTTAGTGAATAACTCAGAGGTTCGGCACTTGTGTAGCAGCCATGAGCTCCTAAGTACAATCTCTAGCAGTAGCAACATCATCAAAACAAAAACAGAAGGAGGAGAGAAAGAAAGGAAGGAAGGGAGAAGGAAAAAAAGATAAAGGCTGAGCATCATAGCACATTCCTGCAACCAAGCACTCATGAGGCCGAGACAAGCATTCTAGGACAGCCTGGTCTACACAGTAAGTTCCAAGCCAGCCAAGACTACTTCGTCAGACCCTAAAAAGAAGCATGGTGGTTATCTGAGAAGGCTATTCTCCAAGCCTTAAGAGCTTCATCAGAGCTTGGTTCCTGGATGGCCTGTTGATGTTTCTTCACAGAAGGGTGGGGAGGCCCCTCATTAGGCCCTCACCTGAGATCCCCACCTACATCCCCCTCCCAGCTGTCTACCAAGTCTTCTTGTAGACTTGGGCTGGAGGACATAGCATGTCCTTATTGTGTTAACTCAAGGGGAACTCCATCTTCACAGCTGAGGCGGGGGTGGGAGGGGCTCAATGTCCCAGTGAGTTCTACGAGTCAGTCCAGCAAACTCCCTGCTTCTCTAAAATGGACTCTGGGGGAATCCTTACTTTGGTCTGTTGGTGGTGCCCTGTCTGGGGTAAATTTTAGTCTCCCCAAGAAAAGTTCATGAAATACTGATGGACTCCTGTAATCCTAGCACTTAGGAGGCAAGAGCTAACTAGTGAGATTCTGTCTGAAAACAAAGAAAGAAAGAAAAGGAAAGAGATGGGAAGTGGCCTTTCTATGTAATCCAGGCTAGCCTGAAACTCATGCTATAGCAGCAGTTCTCAACCTGTGGGTCATGATCCCTTTGGGGAGTCCAATGACTCTTCCACTGGAGTCACATAGAGATATCCTGCATATTGACATTATAATTGATTCATGACAGTAGCATATAATTGATTCAGAAAGTTACAGTTATGCAGTAACAAGACAATTTTATGGTTGGGGGTCACCACAACATGAGCAACTGTATTAAAGGGGTGCAGCATTAGGAAGCATTAGACCACTGCTCTATAGCCAGTCTTAAACTTGTAATTCTGCTTTATCCCATGGTTGTTTTTTAAATGCATAAATAGGTATGATACAGGCCTAGAGTACCAGCTATGAGGAAGCTGGTGTGGGAGGATTAACTAAGTCCAGGAGGTCAAGACTAGCCTAGGCAGGGAAGTCCCTGTCTTAAAGAAAGGAAAAGAGAATAATGAAAAGTGCCATGGTGGTTTGAATATACTTGGCCCATGAGAAGTGACATTAGGAGGTGTGGCCTTGTTGGAGTAGGTGTGGCCTTGTTAGAGGAAGTGAGGCACTGGGGAGGTGGGCTTTGAGGTCCTATGCTTAAGTTCCACCCAGTAGGGGTAAGTAGTAGTCTCCTCCTGGTTGCCTTGGGATCAAGATGTAGAACTCTCAGCTCTTCCAGCATCATGTCTGCCTGTACACTGCTATGCTTCTCACTATGATGATAATGGACTGAACCTCTGAAACTGTAAGCTAGCCCCGATTAAATGTTGCCGCTGTTAAGAGTTGCCTTGGTCACGGTGTCTCTTTCATTTCTTAGCAATGAAACCCTAAGGCAAGCACACAACTGTAACTAAAACTTTGCACGTGGCAACTGGGAGGTAGAGGTAAGGTTCTTAAAGATCCAATGGTGGCCTACAAAGCAAGAGTTGAGGAGTGGGGAATGGGGTGGAAAGAAGCTTGGTACTGTGCTCACTGAACAGGCATGAAGGCCTGGGTGTGATCTCTATTACCCACATAAACCAGGCCTGGTGGCCCAGACCTGCCACCAGAAGCAGAAGCAGGAACATCACTGAAAGTTGGAGCCCTGTTTGTTCTACATGGTAAATTCCAGATTACCCTGGGGTTCTACAATGAAACTCTCAAAAACCAACACCCCAAATTAAACCAAGCAAACCTACCCAAGACAAAACTCCTCCCCCAAAACAAGAAGGGAAACCTTATATCTATATTCTCGTTGTATGATCAAGCCTTCAAAAAAAAATAAATGTATATGCCCACACAGACTTTCACATGTATATTAACAATAGCCCCAAACTGAAGACATCCCAACTGTTCAACAGCTGCGTGGGTAAACAAATTACAGAGAGAAGTTGATTTTGAAATAATTATGCTAAAAGAAGCCACAGGAAACAGGATGATCTCTGCCATTTGTATAAAAGTCCAGGAACTGCGATCCCACTTACAAACGTGACAGTGGTTGAAGAGGAGAGGAGATGCTCACAGAGGGACATCGTAAGTTTTCTCCGTCTGCATTCACTCTAGGGGGTCTCTCCAGACTCACTGGAAGAAGTGTGGAGCCTGAAGACCAGCAGGTTAGCACCTTGGCTCTTTCCCAGCGCTGAGTTCTTTGATGGTGTGCATTGGTGGCGCTGGCGGCCCCTAGCGGCCAAGACTCAAGATGATCCCCTCTCTGCAGTGGGGGTCCTAGTTCCTAGCATTGCAAGTTCTAACTAACAGTCGATTTGTCCCGGTTTGTAAAGTTAAAGCATATATTTCCATGTATGGTAACAGTGGTTGCAAAGAGGGCAGCTGGAGGGCTGAAAAGGGTGGAGTTCCTTCCCCTTACAGCCTACACATCACTGCTCAAGACTTATACTGTCAGTTTTTTTAGTTAAAAACTAAACCAGAGGGGCTGGTGAGATGGCTCAGTGAATAAGAGAACTGTTCTTCCAAGGGTCCTGAGTTTAAATCCCAGCAACCACATGGTGGCTCACAACCATTCATAATGAGATCCGACGCCCTCTTCTGGCGTGTCTGAAGACAGCTTCAGTGTTCTAATTTATAGTAAAAAAAATTAAAACAAAACAAACAAAAAAAACTAAACCAGAGTTTAGTGACACACACTGGTTTATTTCAGTTTCAGGAGACCTAGTGCCCTTTTCTGGATCCACTGGTACCAAGCA
The DNA here is from genome assembly GCA_019843815.1 of Montemys delectorum. Lineage (NCBI taxonomy): Eukaryota > Metazoa > Chordata > Mammalia > Rodentia > Muridae > Montemys > Montemys delectorum. The sequence goes on from JADRCD010206877.1 coordinate 3,142, forward strand.
CAGACATGGTGGACATACATACATGAAGGTAAAACTTGTATACACATAAAATAAAATAAAAAATTAAAAACTTTTTTTAAAACAGGGTTTCTCTGTGTAGCCCAGGCTATCCTAGAACTAGCTATGAAGACCAGGCTGGCCCCAAACTCAGAGATCTGCCTGCCTCTGCCTCCTGAGTACTAGGATTAAAGACATGTGCCAATAAACCCAGAAACCCAGTACCCAAAACAAACAAAACCAGCCAGGTGATGGCCAGAGGCCTTTAATCCGAGCACTTGGGAGGCAGATGCAGACAAATCTCTGAGTTTGGGGCCAGCCTGGTCTACAGAGGGAGTTCCATTATGGCCAAGGCTACACAGAGAAACAATGTCTCAAAAAACAAACAAACAAACAAAAAAAAACCCCACAAACAGCTGGGCAGTTGTGGCCCACGCCTTTAATGCCAGCACTTGGGTGGCAGAGGCAGGTGGATTTCTGAGTTCAAGGCCAGCCTGGTCTACAGAGTGAGTTCCAGGACAGCCAGGGCTACACAGAGAGACCCTGTCTCGAGAAAAAAAAAAAAAAACAAAAACAAAAACAAAAAGAAACAAAAAAAGAAAGCAAGCAAAAAAAAACCCCATAAATAAACAAGTAGACAAACAACATTCCTCAAATTTCTGTAAGGCACAGGAACAACTCTACAGAGTTTTAAACAGCCCTCTGATGCTTGGTCATTGTGTGGTTTCTGTTGTTGTGGAGTAAGGTTTCTTTATGTCCCCAGTCCAGTCTGGCTCCTCCTGCTTCAGCCTCCAGAGCAGCTATGAATACGGGGTGCTACACTGTGCTAGCTGGTGTTTAGAGGGAGCTTGTGGATTCCTTTGATTTGAGGCAGGGGTGTGTTGTAGGGCCCAGGCTGGGCTTGGATTAACTTGGTAGGCCAGGCTCCTCTCAACCCTCAGCAAGCCTTTTCCTCAGCCTCGGAAGTGCTTGACTAGACATGAGTCACACTGGTTCTGAATTTAGGCGATAAAGACCATGGGGAACACATCAGTGGGAGAGTGCTTGTCTCCTGAATATTTCATTATATAATGTCTCATCTGTCGTATATATTAACACCTGAACTGTCCCTCATGTGTTTAATTTTTGTTAGATTTTTTTTTCCTACATGTAGATATGTGCACCATCTGTGTGCCCCATATACACGAAGGCCAGAAGAGAAAGACAGATCATCCTGAACTGGAGTTTGGATGGCTGTGAGCCACCATTTGAGTGCTGGGAATTGGAATCCTGGTAAGGGCAGACAGTGCTCTTAACCACTGTGCCATCTCTCCAGCCCCACTTTTTTCTTTTTGAAACAAGGCTCCATAGCTCAGGGTGGCAATTCTCCTGTCTCAGTCTCTCAAATGCTGATGCTACAATCATATGCTATAGTGTTCGCTCTCAAATGTGCTAGATGAAAGGAATGTGCCACACGTGTGCCTTTGTTTTGTATTGTTTCAAATTAGTCCAAGGGGTCAGTTTTAGCTTGAGCAATTACTTCCTGCTAGGCTCTTATCTGGCTTTGAACCAGCCCAGAAGTCTGCACAGTACTTTAACAGCTCAAGCATCAGGTGTATCTTCAATAAGAGATTCAAATCTTGAGCAGGAATGAGAAAAAAAAAAGATATCAATGACAGACCATTTTATAAATTACAAAAGCTCAATCACAGATTTAATTTACGCAAATGAATCATCTCTTCCATGTGGGCACTACAGAGGATGGGCAAACCTTCCACAGAATTAGAGAAAAACAAGTACAGAGACGTTCGTGACAAGAAGAATTCAAAACCACAGAGCTCTGCAGGCAGAAGGTGCATTGCAGTCCTCAGAAGTTCTGGAATGCCATTTCAGTCACATCAATGTCATGTTCCAGGATGAGACAGGAGACACAGAATTTTATTTTATTTCAGTTCAGAGCCTGAAACAGGAACTCTTTGGTATTTTGAACATTAATTCGACATTCAAAATCACCATTAGCTGGGATAAGTGGGAATTAGCTGGCCTGAAGGCTGTTTCTAAGCCCAGGATGAAGTTCTCACAACTCCAGGGCAGATTCTGCCCACTGCCACAGCAACCATGTGTCACACAAGAGCTGTCAAAGGCTCTTGACACAAAAAGCACAGCAGACTCTGGCATCAATGTGTACTGAGCCAGCTCTGCTCACTCTGCTGAATGCTGGCAACACTAGATCCCTCTGGCATGGCTCTATTGTTTCTCCATCACAGCGCTTACTATCCTCTGGCGTCTAAGTGTTTGCTTACATATTTTGCTACTGTTTGTTGGGACCCTCCAGCTAGAACAGAAGCTCCATTCTCGAAGGATCATCATCTGTTGTTCATCTGGGAGACACTTAGTAAGCACTGAAGAACTAATGAATGTTGCAAACAGTGGGTGACATCACCTGAAGAGCTGCCACCTCAGTGGGCCTCCTGGTTCAGTTTCTTGAACTCCACCACTTGGAAGAAGATGTGTTCAAGGATATGTTTGGCATCCTGTTGATCCTTTGGAAGTTTACTTGTTACTCCAAGAATGTCACCACACTTCCTGACATAGAATTCCAGGTCTTCATCAGTACCTAAACACAGAGCAGTATGGTTAGCCCTTAACTTGCACTCTTTCCAGAATTCAGACACAGTGTCACAGATGAGCTGCTTTTGTAGATAAGGACAAAAGTGGCATATTTTGTCATTCTTCAGTGAGAAAGTCTTCCTGCCTTAGACAAGTTCTCTGAGCGATGGGATTACTGCAGGAGTGAGCCAATACGCCTAGCCTGGTCTGTACTAGCTTTCCCACTCTCCAAATCAAGCACTGCACACCACAAAGCACAAGAGCATCCGCAGGACTCAAGGTACCAGGTTCTAAATATAAAGGCCACTATGAAAAGGTCATATACAAAGTTTAAAGTAACATTTATGCCGACATGGCGGTACACACCCAGAATCCCAGCATTTGGGAGGCTGGGGAAAGAGGATTATAAATGTGAGACCAGCCTAGGTGACACAGGAAGATTCTGGCATATAAAAGAAAAATAAGCCGGGCAGTAGTGGCACACGCCTGTAATCCCAGCACTTGGGAGGCAGAGGCAGGTGGATTTCTGAGTTCGAGGCCAGCCTGGTCTACAGAGTGAGTTCCAGGACAGCCAGGGCTATACAGAGAAACCCTGTCTCAGAAAACAAAAACAGAAACAAAAAAGTAAAACAAAGAAAAATAAGACTGGGGACATGGCTCAATGGTAGAGTACTGCACTGCAGTGCTGGGGTCTAAGCTCCAGCCCCGGGGAGAAGGAGTGGCATTTATCACAAGACTATTAGAGAAAAGTAAAGTTGTGGGTTCAATCCTTAGTAAACAGAAACAAAACCCCACCATTTACTGTACATTAGCAGAGAATAGCAGGGAATGACACAAGGTGGCTCATATTTGTCCTCACAACACTGGAGAGGCCAACACAGGCATGTCAGTGTCATGAATTTGAAACCAGCTGAAGTGACCCAGCTGAGTTTCAAGAGCCAGTTTACAATACATTGTGAAACCCTGTTTCAAAACCGAAAAAGAAGCAGGGTCTGATGGGAGGTGGACACAGGGAAGTCAGGAGTTCAAAGTCAGTCTCAGCTACATACTGAGTTCAAGGTCAGCCTGGCTATATGAACCCATCTCAGCTCTCATCGCAGCCCCTGAAAATTAGAAAACTGTAGCTGTCATAACAACGGCCTGCTCTAAGCTATTCCTAGCAGTCCTGTATCTAAGATGTGTGTATAGTCATCACTGCTCTTGAGATAGGGTAGCATGCTGTAGCCAAGGCTGGCCTCGAACTCAGTGATCCTCCTGTCTCAGTCTCCTGAGTGCTAGGTTATGTGAGCTGTTGTTAACCAAGGTCCATACTGCAGACTAAATATGAGACAAGTGACCACCATCCTTTGCTAGTCCATGAAGGCTATTCCCAATTTGGTTGCTTTTTTTTTTTTTTTAATTTGAGGGATGGGGTCTCTCACACAGTTCTGACTGTCCTGGAACTCACAGATCTGTCTGCCCTGCTTCCTGAGTGCTGGGATTAAAGACTTCACTATAATGTACAGCTTGTGGCATTTTTGTTGTTGTTGTTTTTGGTTTTGGTTTTTCAAGACAGGGTTTCTCTGTGTAGCCCTGGCTGTCCTGGAACTCACTCTGTAGACCAGGCTGGCCTTGAACTCAGAAATCCGCCGGCCTCTGCCTCCCAAGTGCTGGTATTACCACTGCTACCACTGCCCGGCAGCTTGTTGCATTTTTAAAATAAATAATTTCATCTGTGTATGCTCATGTTTTTTCTTAAATTGTGTTTTTAGGAGTACAGCCACTGCTTGCAGTGGATAGTTAACTTGGGTGCAGGTCTGTCTTCTGTGTTGGAAACAGAGCATATCAGGAGGGTCAACAGGCAGGAAGACACTCCAATTTGAAGTCTACAAAAATCTTTTGGCCCCGACTCCTTTTTCTGTTCTCATTTTTTTAAAAGGATACTTAATTGTTTTATTATTACCTGTGTGTGTGCTGGGGCAGCGGTTTGTACACGGCACCCACGTGGAGGTCAGAGGACAACTCTATAGAGCTGGCTGTCTCATTTCACCTGTAAGTGGGTTCCCAGACTGAAACTCAGGTAACCTGCCTTTCTCTACAGGCTCCTTTCCCTGTGGAACCATCTTGCCAGCCTGTGAATCTTTCTAATCTAAATGTTCCTGTGACCAATGACCCAGGTCTGCAAAGTGGATGCCAGGGTTAGTATTCAGAATGGGTCACTTAGTCCACCACAACTAAGATGCTATGGGGGTCAAAGTGACACTTGAGTTTTCTGCACCATGCTGGAATACTCTAGATGAAGTGACCTCAGAGGACCACGTTCACATGCAATGAAGACATGCTCAGCTTCATCCATCGACCCAGATTCACTCCTCCAGGAGCCATCTTTAAGCATTCTCTTAAGCAAGTCACAGAGGTTCATGGTAAATAAAATTCATAAGAGAAGCAATGTAACTGGCCTATACTCACACTTGTTGGTGATCTGAGCCAGCCGGGCCTTCTCAGAAGAGAATGTTTCATCTAGGTCAAACAGCTCGAGGGGAGGGGGCGGTAACTCCCGGAAACTCGGAGGGAAGACCTAGGGGAAATGCAGTCTTTTAGCCAAGAGTCTCTCAGAGCCTAGCATGGGCATGAGCAATGAGAAGCTGACTGAGCCCGTCCCCTGGGAAGAGCCATCCTAGCTCCATCACTTCATCCATTAGGTTCATATCAAGTATGGCTGAGTCTCCAGTAAGCAAGCAAGCAGAACCAGCTTTAACCACACCACTAAACTGACCAAGCCACTATAAGAACGCCATGAATTCAGCCAAGCCTGGCACTGAGGGTTGTGCAGTGACATCACACCTTGTCCCTATATACTTCCTTTGTTTTGAGACAAGATCTTGATATATCTATCTATCCATCTCCATCTCCATCCATACCAGGTTGGCTCCAAACTTGCCACAGCCTCCTGAGTCCTGAATTACAGGTGCACATCACTACAGTCAGCTAGCTATTATGTGTTCTTCAGGAACAAAAGCAACTAGGGAAGCAGATGTGTATGAAGACACATCTGCTTAGGATTGAAAGGGCTAAACTTAATATTCCTAGGAATTGCCCATCCGTGAGCTGGTAACTACCAGCAGGATTTGCCATTTTTTAGAATATAAACATCACCATCGATAATTTCAAGCTAGCAAATTAACCAACTAGCTCTTTAAGTAGCTCTCTAAGATTCCAGAATGTCTCCGGGCAGTGGTGGCCCATGCCTTTAATCCCAGCACTTGGGAGGCAGAGGGAGGTGGATTTCCGAGTTCGAGGCCAGCCTGGTCTATAGAGTGAGTTCCAGGATAGCCAGGACTATACATAGAAACCCTGTCTCAAAAAGCCAAAAAGCCAAAAAGCAAAAAAAAAAAAAAAAAAAAAAGAAAATTCCAGAATCACAATCAGCACTAGGGAGGCAGAGACAGATGAATCTATGGGTTTGAAGCCAGCCTGGTCTACAGAGCAAGTTCAGAAAAACAAACAACCTTTCCAACGAACAAACAAACAAACAACAAGATCCCAGAACAGGGATAGGGAAAGATAGTGAATGTTGAATTAGTGCTGTACTCAGAAGTTATGCCATGCCGTGCACATGGCTGCTGCTCTGTAGCTGACACTTCTCAACTGAAACAGTGCCCCAAGAAAGGAAAACAAAGGCTCCTAGGAGTTAGGAGACTTACAAGGTGTAGGAAGCTCACAAAGGTACAAGATTCACCAATCTACCTAGATGTTAAACAAGCAATGCATTGTGGGAAAAGATGGGTGTTCCTCTCAGGGGGAACTTCCTCGGGCAGGACACTCCAAGACACAGCTTTCCTGAGTATTCACCCATGCTGGGGTTGGGCTTTTTGGTGATGTAGCTACACTTCCCCCCTCCTGTGAAGAACGCCTCACCATGTTCACCTAAGTAAGCAATTTAAAATACCCCGCTGGTTTACTAAAGAGGACTGGAGTGGAATCAAGCGTTGGTCTGTCCTCAGTGTCCTCTAAGGTGGACATGGCTGCTTATGTCCCCTCAGCAGGTTACACTGCAGCTGCCCCCAGCTAGTCAAACTGAGATCTGAGTGCCCAATGCTGGGAAGGCATCTCAAAGACTTCTACCTCATTACCCAGAGTGGTGGTCTGGATGAGAATGGCAAATAGGCTCATGTATTTGTATCCTGGGTCCTTACTTGATAGAACTCTATTGGGAAGGATTAGGAGGTATGCCCTTGTTGGAGGAGCTGTGTCACTGAGGTTTCAAAAGCCCACACCAGGGCTTCTGCTCCCTCTGCCTCCTTCTTGTGGATCAGATGTACGCTTTCAGCTGCTGCTCGAATGCCATGCCTGTCTGCTGCCTTTCCTTACTGGGATGGTCATGGAGTCACCTACTGAAACTCAGCAAGCTCCCAATGAAATGCCTTCTTTCATAAGATGCCTTGGTATATATAGTGTTTCTTCACAGCAACAGAAAAGTGACTAGGGCACTCAGCAGTCTCACGCATGCCTTCCAACCCCATGCCCTCAAGGTGGAAAAGTTCAATAGCTAAGAAAGCTCGTGCTCTGACTCCTTGCACTCTCCCACGTGGAAGCCATACAGAATGCTAGCATATGTTGCATATGAGTGTGCTTACAGGCCATGCACTGGGACTCCATGAGGGTGCCATGCATAGTACAGACAAGGGTCCACAGGGAGGCAGGCTCTGCACCAGGTACCCATGACACACTCACCGCAGGCTGAAGGGCTGGCAGCGGCATCTCAAACTGAGGTTGAACAAGCTGAAGTGGTTCATGTTTCACATTTAGTTCCTCGTGAGCCCTGGGTTAATAAAAAGACAAAAACATGGGAATAAAGGTAAGACACTGATAAAGCACAGCTAACTGCTCACACTGTGGGCGGATCAACACTATGCAGAAAACGTATAAAGGGTGTCATCTAAAGGGCTTGGCAAATGGCTCAGTAATAGAGCATATGCCCAACATATGTGAAGCCTCAATGCTTCCAGAGAGCAAAACAAAACAAAACATCTGTTCTGGCCAGGCAGTGGTGGCGCACGCCTTTAATCCCAGCACTTGGGAGGCAAAGGCAGGTGGATTTCTGAGTTCAAGGCCAGCCTGGTCTACAGAGTAGGTTCCAGGACATCCAGGGCTAAACAGAGAAACCCTGTCTCAAAAAACCAAACAAACAAACAAACAAACACCAAAAAACCCCCAAAACAAACAAACAAACAAACAAAACATCTGTTCTGGCTGGGCTAGTGAGATGACTCAACAGGTAAAAAACTTGCAACCAAGCTTAATGACCTGAGTTTGATCCCCAGAATCCACATGATAGAAAGAGAGAACACACACACACACACACACACACACACACACACACACACACACTCACCCTATGTGGGAAGCGGGAGCCTCAGCTGAAGAACTGCCTCCATCAGACAGGCCTGTAGGCATTTTCTTGACTACTATTGATACAGGAAGACCCAACCCACCGTGGAGAGTGCCAGCCTCTGAGCAGACTGTCCAGAGTTTTAAAAGCAAGTCTGCTGAGCGTGAGGCAGCCAGGAAAATCATTCCTCTGTAGTTTCTGCTTCAAACTCCTTCCTTGAGCTCCTGCCCTGATCCCTCAGTGACTTGGAAGTGTAAGGTTAAATAATCCCTTTCCTCTCCAAACTGCTTCTGGTCATGTGTTTATCACAGAAACAGAAAACAAACTATAACATACAAAACAAAATAAAATGTAGTGCAAAGAAAAAATAATGTCAAAGTGTTCCTCCCCAGAACCATCTTTAAAGACCCTTCTCTGGGATCCCGCAGTCCTTTCTGAGCTGAGAGAACTCCCTTTTACATTTCATCCCAATGGGCTTGGTTTTTACCCATGTATACTGTGACCCTTGGAGCTCACTGTGTTTCGGGACTTGTTTTCACTACTGGAGACAGCAAGTCCAGTATGAACTGCTTCTGGTGAGTGAGCACACTGAGGATATGAATTTCTGTGTGTTCACTTTCCTCAGCAAGTACTGACTACATGTCTACTGTGGACCTGACACAAGCACTGTGGCAACCAGAGACAAAGGAGGCTCGTCTGAGACTCGCACTCACATGGCACACAGAACACCAGGCAATAGCGGTATCTGTAAGTAGTAAGAAAAAAATCAAATCAAGGATAGACAGACAGACAGACAGACAGAAAGGGGCTGGATGCAGTGCTGGTCAGAGAAGCCTGAGGAACAGAGAGGGGGAACTTACCTTGAAAAGTATCCTAAAGCTGGGTCAGGCATGTGCAGCCTATGACTATAATCCCAGTACCCAAAAGGCTATGGCAAAAAGACCATTCCAGGGCAGCCTGGGCTACGCTGTAAGTTTCAGGCCAACCTAAAGTACAAAGTAAAATCTAATTTAAAAAAAAAAAAGGCTTTAGGAGGCAGCAAAGACTAGGCAGAAAGCGTCCTTCGTTGTCACAGCAAGGTGGGGAGAAGGTAAGAGGGCATTAGAGGGGGCTGGGGTTAAAAGTACTGACTGCTCTTCCAGAGGTCCTGAGTTCAATTCTCAGCAACCACATGGTGGCTGAACACCATCCATAATGAGAGCTGATGCCCTTTTCTGGGGTGTCTGAAGACAGCTACTCATATAAATAAAATAAATAAATCTTAAAAAAAAAATAAAAAAGGCATTAAAGCCGGGCGGTGGTGGCGCACGCCTTTAATCCCAGCACTTGGGAGGCAGAGGCTGGCCTGGTCTATAGAGTGAGTTCTAGGACAGCCAAGGCTACACAGAGAAACCCTGTTTTGAAAAAAATCAAAAAAAAAAAAAAAAAAAAGGCATTAGAGATAGAAGGACCAAGCTCAAGGGGCTGCTATGGCCTCTGTTTTGCCTTCACTGCTCTTCTGTACTGTAAGGTCGTTCTGCAAACTAACTCCTAGTCCAGTTTAATTTTTCTCCTTTTTCTATTCATTTAGGTAATCCTTCCACCTCAGCCTCTGTACCTCACCCCACATGAACATTTGATACGTATCTGTGTGGCCTTTCAAAATTAAGTGAGAGAAGCAAACTCCTTCCGGCAGGGGTGAGGTGATTGGCTGAGCCACTGCTACCAATCACTGCCTCCATATTTTCAGGGCCGGGGGAGAACCGTTCCTAGGAATGACGATTATAGGTTGAAGACAAGTCAGATACTGTCTCAAAACAACTGAATGAATAGAAAAAGGAGAAAGATCAAATTGGACTAGGAGTTGCATGAGCGCACAGTTACGTATAGTAAAAAGGAGAGATTCCCACAGAGAGAAGACAAGTAACTCCCGGTGAGCGAGCACCTGGCTACTACAGGCCATGTGTTTTGACCCTGTACTGTGCAGGGTCACTGAACTCTTTTCAGTTAGGCCTCAAAATACCTCTAGACGCCGGGTGGTGGTGGCGCATGTCTTTAATCCCAGCACTTGGGAGGCAGAGGCAGGTGGATTTCTGAGTTCAAGGCCAGCCTGGTCTACAGAGTGAGTTCCAGGACAGCCAGGGCTACACAGAGAAACCCTGTCTCAAAAAAACAAACAAAAACAAAACAAAACAAAAAAACAAAAAAACAAAAAACCTTCTAGACTGTGGCATAGTTACTGAAGCAAGAGATGTAGAGACTTGAAGTAGCTTCCAATGCTGACTTTTTTTTAAGAGACAGGCAAGATCATTCTCCTTATGTAGCTTGGGCTGAGTTTGAACTCAGTCATCCTCCTCCCGTCGCTCCACAGCCCATGTTGATATTCCTAAGTTGTACCAGCACACCCTGCTCAATAGCGTTTCTTTAAGCTATGTCTGCTAAGCTGTGCACTGTATGCTGTCTGGGGTAAGAATGGTTTTAGGAACTGAATCCACTGGGACAGGGCACTCTGGGGCAAGCACCATTGTCCTATGTGATATAAGTCCTCACAAGGGAGCAGCTGAGACTCAGGGCCAGGGTTCAATCTGTGAGAAACTAGGAAAGCCCTCTAGCACAAGTGCATGTTCTCATCTGTCTTCCAAAAATAGCCAAAACATCCCTTTTTTTTCAGTATCAGGAATGGAAGCTCGAGCCTTCTGTGTTAGGCGCGAGCGAGCCTTTGCACCGAGCTGTACACACACTACCAGTCTGTCACTGACTGACTAGATGAGGAGTGTTGGCAGGGGGAGCTCGGAAGCCCAGCTGAGCTTTAAAGGATCTCTGGGGTGGAAAGAGTCTACCAGCATGTGTCTACAAAGCTTGGATGGACAAGCCCCAAAAGCCTCAGTGTTGTCTGATATGTTCAGGTGCTTCTAAGGGAAGTACACAAGTCTGTGAACTGTGTTTCGGGAACCCAGGACTCTGTGTTAACCCAGAAAAGCTGCTGGCAAAGTAGAAGAGGCCTGCTTACTCTAACGTCCTACTGATCCTGGAACATAGGGGATTATAATTAATAGCAGTTCCCCTACATCATCCACACACTCCATACCAATTTCCGTACTGACTTGCACAGATCTGAGAGTGTCACCCTGTTACAGCTGTGTGACCTAACTGCCATTGCCAGGCTCATGTTCTCAAGCCAAGCAGAGTGGAGTGCAGTGTGCAGCCCAAGTAGCCTCAGTACTAACTTGATGACCTTGGGGAGACAGGTGGTGTCCAGCTGGTAAATAGACAGGTCAAAGAGGGTGGTAAAGTCACGAGGGTTCTCATCGCCCTCCTGGAGACACACTCGGAGCTGCTCTGAGAGGGTGGCTGTGTCTGGTACCATCGTGTAGTCGGAAATCTAAAAGTCAAAAGAGAGTTCCTTTCAGCACAAATAAATGGGAGTTTAATCTGTCAAGCATCTACCATCTCGGGTCTCAATCTATAGAACTTCTATTTCCTTGCCAAGAGACTCACCATTTGTCATCACTGACAATTGATCCTTCCATCAGCTACTTTATGCAGAAAAAGGCACAAAGTTCACTGGGTTGGCAGAGTCCAATTCTCCAATTACACAATTGCACTGCTGAGCACAACTGGAGCCAGGCTGACTTTTACTATCATGGTCTCTCTTGAATTCTTGGCAATCAACTCTTGCTCTCAAATTTACTCATATCTCCACCTTTATCCATCAATATCCTTTTTAATCACTTCAATTTTGTCAAAAACAATTTTCCTTAAGGTTATTTTAATGAACAACTTTTTTATTATTTATTACAGTGAGAAACTGGAAGTGATAAGAAAAAGGCCCATAAAGTCCCACTCTATCATACACACCTCCAGCATCTGGGCCCTGTCTGCTCTCTCCCCTTGCACAGTTCCCCCCCCCCCCCCCCCCCCCCCCCCGCCACCACAGATGTCTCCAGAACAGCTCAGAAACAGAGCTGACATGTGCTCTGAGCCGGTAATGGTAAAAGACCAGGAGAATCTAAACCTCCACTCAAGATTGCCACCTCACCAGGACACTGTTAAATATGGTGCAGTATAAACAAGGGAAAACACAGCTCAGTGTTGAGAGCTTTTCAGAGGACTGGAATTTGGTTCCCAGTACCCACATCAGGAGGCTCCCAACCACTTGTTACTCTAGCTCCACAGGATCTGATGCCTTCTTCTGACCTCCTTGGGCATCTGCATATGTAGTACATATTCCTATACATATGCATATGTATATACATACACACAGATACACACACACACACACACACACACACACACACCAAGAAAAAGAGAGTAAATCTTTAATAAACTAACAGATAGAAGGCTCTTCAGGAGAGAACATGAGCCGAGCAGTGGTGGCACACATCTTTAATGCCAGCACTTGGGAGGCAGAGGCAGGCGGATTCTGAGTTCGAGGCCAGCCTGGTCTACAGAGTGAGTTCCAGGACAGCCAGGGCTACACAGAGAAACCCTGTCTCAAAAAAACAAAACAAAACAAAAGAAAAAAAGAAAAAGAAAAGAAAGAGAGAAGGAAAGAAAGAAAGAAAGAAAGAAAGAAAGAAAGAAAGAAAGAAAGAAAGAAAGAAGAACATGTTTCACTAGTAATTTTTTTCCAAGGGGCACATGTAGCCCAGGAACATATGGGAACTCACTACTTAATCAAGGCTGACTTTGAAGTTCTGATCCATCTGCTTCCATCTCCCACATGCTGGGACTGCAGGTATATGCCATCATGCTCAGCTCCAACAGTAATTTTAAAGGTGCTAAATAGTGTGCATACAGTGTGTGGAATATTACTTGCATAAAAAATGAGAGAAGGAGAATGCACACATAGATGAGCTTACCTAAGTATCAACTATCTCTAAAGAACCTAGGGAACATTTTGTTTGATGTCACTTGAGGGAAATAATGAAACAGCCTGGTTGGAAGACAGAAGGAAGGTTATTCACCATGTATGCTTTTTTCTTTTTTCGAGACAGGGTTTCTCTATGTAGCCCTGGCTGTCCTGGAACTCACTCTGTAGACCAGGCTGGCCTCAAACTCAGAAATCCGCCTGCCTCTGCCTCGAGTGCTGGGATTAAAGGCGTGCGCCACCACGCCCGGCTGTGTATGCTTTTTGTAAACTCAGAACTATGTGAATGCATTACCTATTAATGTATGCCTGTAATCTCATCACTTTGGAATAGTTTAGAACTGCACTAAGGCTCAGGGATCCTCCAGGGAGAGGGAGCAGAAGACTGTAAGAGACTGTAGTAAGAGTCAGAGGACCAGGAAGTCTGCTATAAGATTGTCTCCCATAAATGACAGAAGCTATACTTAGCTGGTACCTCAACAAAGTGGCATCCTAAAACAAGACCTGAACAATGACCAGACCAATAGACATGGTAATTTTGGAAGGGTCCTATCCCTAGACAAAGAACTACAGGCAGCTAACGACTGCAGAGAGAGGGAGAATGAG
>JADRCD010206878.1:0-17926 GCA_019843815.1 Montemys delectorum
CATTAAGTACCCTCTTTGATCTTACAAAGTTCTAAGACTTAATCTATGTAGATCATACACTTCCATTTTGTGAAGTCACCAGCCACATGTTAATGTAGACAAATGCCCACTTTCTATTCTAATGATCAGTAGCACATAGGGTTAAGTTTTAAGGACTTAAAGGTAAATCTGTCTCTGAAACCCACTTTTCTCAGTTACTAGACTCGTGTCTTTTATATTCTGAAGCACCTCTCCAATTCTTCTGTTGAAGATCTAATGGCATAATTATAGTATAAGGACCTGGGATATTTGAAAATGATGAAGTCCAGAGGATAGAGGCTCCAGAACAGGTTTTGTGCTGATAGTAAAAAGCATCTCAAAACTACTTCTATAAAACACATGGAGGGTATAGATAACAAAAATCTGTCAAAAATAGTGACAAAAATACTTTTCCAGATGTAGATGTTGCCAAGCACCTCAGTCTCCAGAATTGTGAGATAAAAATGTGTATACTGTTATTATAAATTTCAGTTAGTGGCATTTTTCATTATAGCTGCCAAGTAAACTAAGGTCAATGGCAAACTAAGGCCTTGCCAATTTAACCAACTTCTTCTTTGTCTCTAATTTCCCTAATTGGTAAAAGTTATTGGTGAAATAAAAGTTATCTTACCCAAATGTGTGACAAGTAGTGAATGAGTTTTAATAACAGTCCAGAAGAGTATTTGCTACATCATTTAGTCTACATAAAAGTTAGTAATGCTGCAAAAGGGGCCCACTGATTTATTAGAGAAAGTACCACTTTGAAATCATATTCTTCTATTTTTAGTAATACCCTACAAATATGTGCATCAAATGAACTAAGGGCCAAATAACAAATGATAATTAATGTGTAGCTCCCAATTATTAAATAAATAACCTATTTGTCTGAGGATTCTTATTATTGCAGTTAATGAAAAGGTTAAATAGACATGTGTGCATGGCAACAGAAACTACAGAATTAAAATATAACCTCTACTCTTTCAAAAGTGTATAGCAAAATTCTTAAAATTTGATGTGCTAAAATCTTAGTTTTTAGATTAACTTGCAGAATTCATGATAGAACACTACAATATGTAAAACAGATAAAGAGAAAGAAGGTCACATGATTTACAAAGAGAGCCAGTGACTATAACCAGTTGACCTTTGACTGTTGGACTAGTTCATACTGATGGCAAAGACAATTAGGTAGCATCATTCTTGACCAGTTATTATCTCCTTACTGCCTGCTAATATGAACTAGGTTAAGACTGATTAGGTCTGCTATTCAGGAGAGTCCAGGAGCAGCAGTTCTCAGCTATGATGCTTTCACCAAAGCATCTGCAGGTGGTTCCTACAGGTGGCTCTGCAGGAAGCTGAGAATTGATTTATCTCAAAATTCAACTATACCACTTGTACGAATACACCGAAAGGATGCTTATACAGGGAAACTTACTCAACCATGTTCATTACTGCTCTATTCATAATATCCAGAAGTTGGAAACAACCTAGATGTCCTTCAACAGAAGAACAGAAGAAGACAATGTGGCACATTTATACAATAGAGGAGCATTCAACTATTTAAAAAAAAAAAAAAAAAAAAAAGCATAGCCGGGCAGTGGTGGCTCATGCCTTTAATCCCAGCACTTGGGAGGCAGAGGCAGGTGGATTTCTGAGTTCGAGGTCAAACTGATCTACAGAGTAAGTTCTAGGACAGCCAGGGCTACATGGAGAAACCCTATCTTGAAAAAGAAAAACAAACAAAACAAAACAAAAAAACAACAAAAAAAGAAACTCTCAGGTAAATGTTGGAATTACAAAACAAACAAACAAACAAACAAAAAACACCATCCCATACCAGACTCAATAAGAAAAATATGGTATGCATTACCTTAATTTGGGGTGTCAGCTATTAATTTAATGATAGGTAAGCTACAATTCATATAGTAGCAGAGAATAGACACAGTGTAAGGGACTAAAAGGCACAGATGCATCTCATTAGGGAAGGGAATTAGAATATATCCTTATGAATGAATAGGGGGCCCTGGAATGGAAGGATCAAGTGGGGAAGAAGAGGGAAGAGGAGAACAAGGGAGAAAGTATAGGGAGACATGGGTATAAGTAAGGGCCATTTGAGGGACAATATGGAAAGCAACACAATAGAAGCTTCCTAAAATATATACATATATGAAGGTTATCTAAATGAATTCATCAAATAATGGGGGAGGCAGAGTCCAAATTGGTCATCCCTTACCACCAAAGACAGCTTGCAGTACCAGAATTGTGTTGGTCTAATTGAATTGCTGACCAAAGGGGTCTCAAGCGAAATCCCAAACAATCCAGGCTTTTGCCACAACAAATAAGATTCTCTCTAAAAAATGAACAGCAGAACACAACTAGTGAAAAGAGCGCTTAGATTATTAATCAAATGTAGAGAAATTGATAGTGCCTACATAGACCCTTCACCTCTACATTCTAATGTGTTTGGTATAGGAATGAACTCTGCACACTGCCAAAGGAGAAAAGTAAAAAGAAGCCAGCCACAAACCCTTTGATCGAAATGTTATCTGGAATGGAAAGGTTTGAATATGCTAGGCCCAGTAAGTCGCATTATTAATAGGTGTGACCTTGTTGGAGTAGGTGTAACCTTGTTGGAGGAAGTATGACATTGTGTCATTTCAAACCCTCATCCTAGCTTCCTGGAAGCCAATCTTCTGTTTGCCTTCAGAGCAAGATGTAGAACTCTTAGCTCCTCCTGTGCCATGCCTGCCTAGACTCTGTCATGCTCCCACCTCGGTGATAATGGCCTGAACCTGTAGGTCAGCCCGAATAAAATGTTGTGTTTATAAATATTGCTTTGGTCATGGTGTCTGTTCACAGCAATAAAACCCTAACTAAGAGAATATCATGCCTGAAAGATATGCTAAGACAATGATGACACAGAGTTTGTGGGAGTAGCCAACAAATATTTGATTTGTGTTAAGGCCCACTTTATGAGATTGAACCTATACCCAACACTCCCAGGTTACCCTAGGACCTAGTATAAAAACCAAATACTTCTGATCTTAAAACAAACAAACAACCCCCCAAAAAAACAAAACACAACAACAGAAAAAAAATAGTAGTGGTAAAAGGACAATTTCCAATGACACTGCAATATTCATAGTGCCTTTTTCAACTATCATTAGAGAAACTTTCTCCCACAGATGGGAACAAATATAAAGGCACAGAGCCAGTTATGCAGAATATGAAAGTCCTTGGTACACACAGCTCTAAAAGGGAGCTCTGAATCAAATCCCTCCCCTCAGGGGTCAGAGAACCATGATAAGAGGAAATAGAAAGAATGTAAGAGCCCTTAAGGGGATATTGGAGAGCAAGAGGGACACACACACACACACACACACGCGCGCGCGCGCGCGCGCGCACACACACACACACACACACACATACACACAAAATTATCAAAACTCATATAAACTTACAGAGACTGAGGCAGCATCCATAGGGCTTGCACAAAATCTGTACCAGGTCCTCTGCATATATACTATGGCTTCCAATTTAGTGTTATTAATGGATTCTTATATGTATAAATGAGTGGGACTGTCATTCTTTTGACTTCTCTTCTTGTATTTTCTTCTGTTTCTTTATCTTGTCCAACTCTAGTATGACAGTTTTTGTTTTATCATATTATACCTTATTTTGTTATTTTTTTAATTATTACCCCTTACAAACCTTTACTTTTTCCTCTACATACAGGGAATGGGAGAATCCAGATGGAAGAAGAGATGGGGTGAAATTGAGAAGGGTTAGGCAGAGGAAACTGTAATCAGGATATATTTATATGAGAGAAGGATCTATTTTCAGTGAAAGGAAATACTTAAAATAGACATTTAAATTTTAAGCGGAAGCATTTAAGATAAATTTATATTGATGTATATGGTAGAGTGAATAACGATATTTTCACGACCTTTTTGAGTTAATTATATAAGCAAAATTAGAATCTCCCTGAACACACATTATAATTTGTATGTGCAATATCCCCTTAAGGGCACAAGTGGTGAAAACCTAGTGCTGAAGTAACAGACCCAATTGTTGAGAAGAGACTGAGTCATATGGTTTCTTCTTCATTAGTAGATTAATTTCATCTGTGAAATCACATTTGTCACCATTGGAAAGGATTGGCTCAATGAAGTAAGTTCCTAGGAACATATTCTAGGGTCTATATTTTATCCTCAAATCCTGTGCAATTGTTTTGTTTTCTGTGATTCCCGGGGTAATATGCTTTGCTAGTTCACAAACTGTTGTCTCTCAGAATCAATAACAATGGATTCAGACTGCTACACACTGAAATATTTGAAACAGTCAACATTTATCATTTCTCTCTTAAATTGTCTCTATCAGCAATTCAAAGTCTGAATTATACACAAAGTGACCTGTTACAGTTAGTGTAGCTTTGGTAAAGATATACAACTCTGCATAATGTTTTCATTTTTAGTTATGACCCATAGAAATACACAATTTAGAAATATAAGTAGAGAAGCAATTTATACAAAACTCCCCAAAGAATTTAATGTATTTCCAAAAGTTTCATGTTTCTGTAACTTGGAAATAATATCCCCTAGGTGCCAGTCTAACCTAGCCAGTTTTCCAGTCTAGAATAAAAGAAGAAAACAAATTTTATCTTCATACTTATTATAAACTGCACTTCAAATACAATGGGAATAATTAAGTATAATTTAATATCTGAAATGTTAATTCAATAGATAAAACAGTGCACTAGTTTTAATTTTACTTGTATTTGAGCATGCATGTCAGAATTGACAATGTAATTATTTCTACAGTATTGTGTTTTTTAAATACTGGAAGATGTTTTTATTTGCCATATCAGTGCCTTGTATTTTTCTTGTTTCTTCTCCTTCCTGAATGAGTCTCTTCACATAACAAGATATAAGGGAGAGTAATACTTTGATAGAAGTGAGATCTTTTCAATCAAATACAGAGAAGGTTTAACCATATCTCAGCAACATCCAAATTAGTGGCACAGTAGACAATTATGCAGGGACAGTTAATCCATAGCAGCCAATGGCATATGTGTAATATAGCATAGATATCTTTCATTTTATTTTGCATTTGGTGTATATGTGTATGTGTCTCTGTGTGTGTGTGTGTGTGTGTGTGTGTGTATGAAATATGATATTTATAAGAGAGTACTACATGATTCCAAATTAATCCAAGTGAGATAATAGGCAAGGAAAGACATTATATTTTACAAATACAAAGTCAACTTTCATCATTGCCACATGAAACATAATTGGAGGAGAAGTAGAGGAAACAATAAACAGTATCATTTGTTTCTAATCCAGGACTAATTTCCTATATGGACAGATAACAAACCTCAGATTTCAAGAATAAGCGTAGTTTCTACTACTCTGGAAACGTGAAGGAAAGGTGAAACAAAAAGCTTTACTTAACACAGTAGAGAGGACAAGAAAACATGTAAATTATTATCACTCTATATAGTTGCCACTTTGAATGATTCCATGTGGTTGGCAGCTAGCAGAAAATATCATATTTGAATGCAAATTAAATGAAACTGTAGAAAAACACAGCAAAAGCCACAGAAAAATCTACAATGAAAACAGGTTAAGGAGAGGGAGGAAGAGAAGGAAGATGAAAGGAAAAGGTGTGTGAGAAGAAAGGCAAAAGGCAGGAAGAGAACATTTTTTCTTTCTGTTGGACTTGTGAGTTTCTGGGTTATGGTATTTGGTGAAAGTGATTTTAAATTATGTTAGAAGTTGTGGGGTATTGTTTATATTTTGAAGCAGTATCTCATTGTTTAGCTCAGGTTAGACCAATCCTCCTGCCTTAACCTCTTACATGTTGTGATTATAGGTAGAAACCAATTAAACTGGCTGTAGAAAATGTTTTTTAAATATTCTGAACTTTGACTCTGAGTTATTTAAATATTGATCCAGAATCAAATTAAAAAAATGAAATATGACAACGATGGCTTTATTTTCTTTAAGAAATTATTAAATGTGTTTATCTTATACATCTTGCTTTTATAGAAATATTCTATTTTTTTTTACATTTTTTAAAGTATCCTCCAGCTGTAGCAACAATGAAGTAAGTGAAGTCTAAGTTAACTTTCCTTGGATATTCTTTAGCACTTCAAGAATAATTCTTGGGGGAACCCACTTGATCAATAACACAATCTGAACTCCAAATACAGGGAAAGATTGATGCTGCTTCAGCTGTTCTGGAAATTAATCTTCATAGTCATCAAATCTGCCCAATTAAGATATATTTAACATGGAGAGATGCTAAAAATGTTGACCATCAATGTGAAAGAATGTATACCAGTGAGACAAGGTAAGTCTTAGTTGCATACACTTTGTTGAGAAATTAACTGTTTCTCAAGTTACACTCTAAGACTTGCAGTTAATCTTAACCCAAGAAAGCTCAGATTTTGAAAGAAATGCTACATTTGTTTTTAGCCCTTAGAGGATACTTGTGGCATCCATGATTGGAGAGAAAGGCATACAATTGCTGTTCTCACTGAGTTAGTTCCTGAGGGGGACTGAGATTGTACCCATGGCTTTTTTTATTGATGCCTATTTCCCCATCTCAATGTAACTGAAGCTGTCAATATCTGACACGTATGAGATCTGGTGTCTAGTCACCTTTTTTACTCTTACACTCATGGTGCTAGTTGAAAGTTTGTTGAATAGGCTTGCCTTTCCACAAAGCCACCCTCTGTACCCAGATAGAAGGGTGGAAAGGTTAAGATGAACAGGAAATTTGGAAAAGGTTCAGCTGTAAAAGTTAGTACAAATCTTCTGATAATAGAGCAGGTATTAAATTCATGAGACACTGAAATTGAATTGCTGAGACAAGAGCCATTGTGACTAGAATAGCAAATGTCAGATCATGAATCTATTCACATGACAAGGATCAAAAGATGATTAGTGCTGATGACACTTACTCAGCTTCCCCTGAAACACTGGGGTACTGTTTTCTTTTGAGGAGACAAAGAAGGCTACAAACAATTCTGTCATGGTGTTGATGTTCCATGTTCTAAACCCCTTTAACTTTTAAAGTTTGAAAGGTTAAAAGAAACCAAATTTTTCAATTATAATTATATAATTTCTTTCTATTGTTATCTTTGATGAATTTTGAAAAATGTATAACTTGCCTTATAGAAACTGACAAGAAGCTTGTGGTTTTTCAAGGTGTCATATGCATGAATATGCCTATATAAGTCGAAAGACTTCAGCATGATGGTTAATCTTATATTAAAGTACAATGTCAGAACTAAAGACTTGAATAAAGAAAATTATTGCATCTCAGAAGTTTCTCGCTGGAAAATGAAAACTAAAAAAAAAAAAATCTGCAAAGACTTTCTCTAGACCATTGTTAATTTTATTAATTCACACAAGCACCAATTTGTTCTAAACAATATTTTATGATGACCCCAACAGCTGTCAGATATTTAGAAGGGGAAAAGGTTGTTAGAATACAACCTATATGCCTAATATTAAAAACAATTTTTAGAATGTATTTTTATCATAATACACCCATATCCAATACATATAAAATGTATATTGCCAAATTAAATAATATTCATAGAAACAGTCTGACTTGCAAGTCCTAAAATAGTCACCCTCTGGTCTTCAGGAGACAGGTGTTGACTCCTCATGGACTTCCCTGTCCCCATCTCCCAGAACCTGTAAGTCAATTTCTATGCACATAGTCCAAGAAAAGACTGCCCATTCTGCTTGTAATTCATGATATAAAAATGATCTGGATTTCTTTTATTATTAGATTCAGACAATAATATAAAAATGGAAACAGAACTCAACTCTGAAAATGGAGAATGGGTCCATTTGCTATGAAATGGAGAATGTCACTATAAATTAGAAAATGGATTTTCCCCTAAAGCCTAAAGAAATAAGATAAAGAAGGTTCATTTACGTCTTGACTTAAGTGAAACTGATTTCAGATTCTGAACTCAGAGAATGTAATGAACTAGTGCTGTTTTAAGTCTCTAAGCTTGTGAGTTATCACAGCACCAAGGAACTAAATACTTTGCTGAAAAAGTTTTGCCTCCCTAGACTAGGATTTAGTATATCCAGAATAGTAATACAGCATAATAAACAACTTTATCAAGGTTGTGAAATCCAAACACAGGAAAATGGTTAATTACTGTGCAGAAAGTCTTGATGATATGACATTCATGAGTCAATTCTTTCATAAAGCACTAAAATGACACAAACACGACTATGTAGCTGAAGGATCTTTAATATTGGTGAAATTATATATGGAAATTCATAAGGTGTTATTATTATCCTTAAAGGTAGAATGATGTGCCTATGATTTTATCTGGTCCAAAAGGAAACAACTCACATAGCTAACTTTAAAAAGTGGTTATAATCAAAATGGCAAATTCATCTTTTCTGAGATTAATTAAGTCATCATTTCTGTCATAGAATCCAGGAATAGCTTTACAGTTCTTGGAAAAACGTACTTAAGGTAAAGAGCTAGGAAGCAGGAGCAGTTCCTCACTAGAAAACATAGCAGCAAATTGAGGTTACTAAAGCAGTTCTGAGTGACAGGTGTATGGATTTAAACAAGGATATACATATTCTTATTCATGTGATAAATAGTATATACTTAGAAAAATTAGCAGAAATGAAAAATATTTTATTTCTGTCATGGAAAGCCAGAGCTACATTCTTTAATATTAATAAAATATTAATCTTTCAAGGGCACAATTAGTATTTTTATAACAAAAAATTAAGTACAAAAACATTAAATTACTTTCCAGGTTAGCGCATGCACATTTATCTTAATTTTTAAAAATAATGTGCTGGTAAGTTCATGACCTCTTCATTAATTGTTATTTTTATGGCTATGTGGTATGTTTTGGGGGGCATATATCTATATATATGAAACATACTGAGTTCATTTCGAAATGCTTATGTGTGTATAAAACTGACCATTTGGGATTGAAGAATCTATACAGGATCTTATTATTGGGGAAAACTGGTTTTCACTGTGTTAGCAACCATTGACTACCTGCAGTTTTTGTTTGTTTGAGTTTTGCTTTGTGGTCTTTTGGTTTTTACCTAAAAAAAGGCATCAAGGAATTTTCTTTGTCCCCATTGTCATGTCAACTGGTATTGTAATTGTGCCAGTCTAATTTTCTTAAGATTTGGTGGGTATATTTTTTCCTGTTATGTCTAGCGGAGACTCTCTAGCAGCAAGCAACCTTAGCCTCTGGCTTTTACAATCTTCCCACTTTTGTAAAAGAATTTTAATCCAGCTACATTGCTGTTATGATCACATCCAAAGACCTAAGTCTATGTGATCTGGCTGGAACACAAACACACTCTTAGTGAACATCTTTAATTCCTCTGGCTAGAATCCTTTAGTAAACACATTTAATACCAAACAATGATGTCTAATTGAGAGGTACACAAAGTGATTAATCAGAGAATGGTTTGACAGAATAAGTCAGATGTGAAACCGGGAAAGGGGATAACATTTGAAATGTAAGTAAATAAAATATTCAATTAAAAAAAAAGAACTAAGAAGATGAGATTACTCAGCAGTAAGCCTGGAAAACAATTACCTCTGGCAAATCAAAGTTACTTTAAAATTTTTCTCTTTTTTGATTTTCTCTAAGCCTTAGCTCTTGGAATTTTATTTTAAGGTGTATTGGGCACCCCAAAGTCAATTATTCTCTAAAGTTTTAAGCAATTGTGGATCTCTGTAATAGTCTCAATCTGTTGCAAAGAGCAGCTTCCTTGATAATGCATGAAAGCAACCCTCCTATTGAGTAGGCTCCACTTCCAATTAGTCAGCTGTTGGTTAACGTCAAGATAAAAAGAGTCATTGTTACAACACTGTGGTCATTGTGCAAGTCTAGTCATTGTTGTGGTTCATAGGTTTCATAACTGTTTAGGATTACTGACTATTCTTCTGTCCTGGCAGTTTGTATGGTGTCTTCTGATGCTATAAGAACCAGTCCTCAGGGGGAAAAGGTCTTTAATCTTTTAAACAAATATTCAAAAGAATATTATTAAACCTTTGAAAGTAAACCAAATATGCACACACACATGAACAACTCCTTAAGAGTTGATCTTCTTAAAGATCTTTGTATACAGTACCATCACTTTCAATCTCAAACACGTTTTATTTTAAAATGAAGATGCCACTCATAGAGTTGTTGATCATGGGTGTCCTGCAGTCCTCCCAAATATTGTAGTACTTTGCTATTGGTATTAGTTGCCCAACAAAACTCAATACTGAGACCCTATTTCTGAAGAAAGCCCATTCTCTAGACATGGGGCATTATTTTTATTAAACATGCCATGGAACAAACTTAAGTATGAACATTACATACAAATACTGTTTGTGTGCTACATTGCCTAGAGAATTACCCCAAATTTGTTGCAAACTCTTCCCAGGTTTCAGAAGCATAACTAGTTTTTCTATAAGAGTATAAGTACAATAAAATTATTGCTTTAAAGATTTTTCTTCTTGAGATGGCTAGATGGCCATGAAAATGAATGGATATCTACAGCTTATAGAGGTGAGGAAGTAGGGGCCATCTCCAGGATGAGACAGAGACCTGGGATAAGGGAGGTATCCAAGAACCAATAAGGGTGACCTTAGCTGTGACTCATTACATTGGGGATATGGATTCTGAAAAGGCTACCTCCTATATAGCAAGACATGAACCTCAGTGGATCAGTACAGACACCAACCCACCCACTAAACTTTCAACCCAAAATGAATCCTGTCTATAAGAAATATTGACATGGCACAAAGACTTATGGGATAGCCAACCAATAACTGAACCAATTTGAGATGCATGGGTAAGCACCAATCCCTAACACTATTAATGATACCCTGTCAAGCTTCCAGACAGGAGCAAGTTGTCCTCTGAGAGGTTCTACCCAGCAGCTGACTCAGACAGATACAGACATCCACAAACAGTGGATGGAATTTGGGGACACTTATGGAAAAAATATGACGAAGGATTGTGGACCCTAAGGGGATAATAACTCAGAAGAAATCCAGCTAAGTTAACTAACCTGGAGCCTTGAGGCTCTCAGAGTCTAAACTACCAACCAAAGAACATACGTGGGATAGACCTAGACCTCACCACACATATGTATCAGATGTGCAGCTTGGTCATCATGAAGGTACAGAACACCTGGAACACAGGCTATGCCAAAAGCTGTTGCCTGTATGTGGGATATATTCTTCTAACTGGGCTGCCTTGTCTGGCCTCAGTGGGATAGAAGTGCCTAGCCTTGCAGAGACTTGACATGCCAGGAATGGGGAATACTCAGGATGTGTCACCTGCTCAGAGGAGAAGGGGCTTGGGGGGTAGGGGAAGGGTGTAGGAGGGAGTGACTGGGAGCAGGGCAGTGAGCAGGATGTAAAGTGAATGATTAAAAAATAAAATTAAAAATTCTCCTCTAAAAAGTAACCAACAATAATTAAAATGAAAAAATCCAAGAGTACAAGAATATAAGACTACTGTACTCATGCTGGCTCTTCATCAGGAGAATAAATATACTTGTACCATTCATTTTTGTTTCCTGGTTCTTACTAGATCTGTATTTTAGGCTGGAGAAGTTATCTTTCTCATTGGCACAGTTACAGAAACTTATAGGAGATCTGTGGCTTTCTATCTAGGCTATAGTAGAATCTAGAAACAGTGTCTAAAATTTTGGATCCAAGCATTATGGAAGCTTAATGAGGACTTAAATTGTGAGTCCATGATATTAGATAAATTGTGCTCACTATGTCAACATTTTATGCATTCTGAAAGTATTTCACTTTCTTTTCCTGTATTGTGCTTTCCCCTGGTTCTCCAGTCATCTAAGCAGAACAATATCGCAGATCATAGACTTTTTTCTTCTTATCATCCTATCATTCATAATTATTAGGGTACCTTGTTTGCTGCTAATCTAATAGTATGGCCATTAGAAAGCAAACTTACTTCTTCAGCTTTACGAAAAGGATGATATATATGATAGATGAGAATGTGCTACATTTGGCATTTGGGACAATGTGATTTAATATTGGTTTGTTGTGTTTTTACACCTAGCAGTTCTACTGTCTGATGTAGTTAAAAAAGACAAATTACAGTTTGAGATTCTGTAGTATAATAAAAAGGATAATTAATTAGTTTCTTACTTTTTTTGAATGAATTAATTAAAGCAGGCTGTCCCACTACATCTAGTATGTCTATGTCTCCCAATATGTTACTAGTTTGGAGATTTGGTACAACTCTAAGAGTCTTTATTTTCTTTATACAAGATGGTAGCACCTACCCTAATCATCTGTGATATAGTTGCTATCCTGTTATCCCTGTTCTCTCTAGATGTCTGTGTCTTTTGTTCAGCATGCTAGTCTTCAGCATGTGTTGCTCAGGAAGGTTAGTTGGCAATATCCCCTTAGATTTTACTACCTCTCACCCTACCTGTCTTTGCCTTTCTTGTTTTTCACATGTAGCTTACACAGGCTCACTTTTGTACATTTATAGCCATGGACTCTCTATGTTCCCTTTGGATTTGTCCTTCAGATCATTGTCTCTGGTTATCTGAGAACCAATAATACCCTCTTGATTTGCTGTCATTGTTGTTCAGATTTTATTGTCATGTCTGTGACCAATATGTCTCTTGTTCATATCATTTATGGACACAAGCTTGTTCAGCATTCAACAATGTAAAGTTACTTGCCATGTGTTAATATAGTTAATGCCCACATATTTTTATTTATTATGAAGATAAATGATGCAACTAATGGATTTTTTTAATCAAAACAATCCAGCTTCTAAATTGACAAAGTTTATAAAACTGTGAATAAATTTAAATATTTAGGTACAAAAATCATTGTAATTTTGGATGTTCTACTGTGAATTAATTTCATCATTAGGAATTATTGTTTTATTCATGTTTCATAAATGTTATATGTATCATTCTATGTTATATATATCACATATGACTATATATATGTGTGTATATATATGTGTGTGTGTACATATGCATGTGTCTATGCATGTAAATGTTATATGTTGTATCCCTTCCTTATAGTCCAGAGTGAAATTTTCCAAATTTAAGGCATTTTAGTCACTTTGGAGTCAGAAAGACCAAATAATAAAGTGGTTACAGTATGTCCCCTAAGCATGAGGAAAACAGCATGGCTGGATAGCTCTCTGAAGAGTTTTATGTTATACTGGGTGTACTGACTGGTTTTGTGTGTCAATTTGATACAGACTGGAGTTATCACAGAGAAGTAAGCTTCAGTTGGGGAAGTGCCTCCATGAGATCCAGCTGTGGGGCATTTTCTCAATTAGTGATCAAAGGGGTAGGGCCCCTTGTGGGTGGTGCCATCTCTGGGCTGGATGTCTTGGGTTCTATAAGAGAGCAGGCTGAGCAAGCCAGGGTAAGAAAGCCAGTAAAGAACATCCCTCCATAGCCTCTGCATCAGCTCCTGCTTCCTGACCTGCTTGAGTTCCAGTCCTGACTTCCTCTGGTGATAAACAGCAACATGGAAGTAAGCTGAATCAACCCTTTCCTCCCCAACTTGCTTCTTGGTCATGATGTTTGTGCAGGAATAGAAACCCTGACTAAGACACTGGGGTTGAGGAGATTCAGAGGCTTAATTGAGCATGAGTTTGTAATTAGTAGTGTCAACCCTGCAAAGTCCTAAGGCATTAGCAAGTCACTAATTGCTCAATGATTTTTGGTTATTGTATGTATAAAGGTGAGAAGTCAAGTTATTCATAACCACATCAATATCTGATAACTTTATTGTAAATACAAAAGGCTAAGTAAAGCAGATGAATAGCATGAATTCCACTCTAACATCAAAATTTACTGAGAGAAATAAGATCTTCCATGTTGTCAGAAGCATCTCACCAATAAACACATTCACATGTTTCTGCTAACCTTAAGCAAATCTAGAATATCTCTTGAGGTTCTGAATGAGCTTAGAGTACACATCAGTTGGAATCTTATGCTGTTATCTCCTCCTCACTCTTGGTCAGAAGTATTGAACTTTGTGAGGGATGCTTTGTGCATACTCTGACTAAGCATGGATATGTACTTTGCTTTGACCAATAAATAAAACGAAAGAAAATGTCTGCCAGGTTTAAGCCTATGATTCTATATAACCCTTGTTTTCTGATGCTATGACATTATTCTTTGTATGTTGGAGGATGATTGGGACAGGAGTTATATGCTGTATTTTTTTTAGTTCTTCCATCTGAAGCAAGTCTATATCATCTGACAGTCACTGGGCTCCAAACATGTAAGTAGTACCATTAAAATCAATAGAGTTTTCTAATTGATCTTACATCTATATATGCTAATTATTGTAGGCTTCTGTTGGGTATTTGTGCATGCATATTGATGAAGAAATATTGATATAGGGTTACTTTAGTTGCGAACCTAATTAGTGAGAAGACAATCTTGTATATGTTCAGGAACAAAATGGCAACAAACAAAAACAAAAAAAGCTAAAGAAAAAGTAAAGAATCTTCTTTACTAGAGTAAAGAAGATTGACAGAAAAGGCAGCAGTTAGTCCTCTAGGACCATGAACAGTTTCCTTGAAGAAGTCTTTAGAATTATGAGGGCTCAGAAATAGTTCTAGGAAATTGCAAGGATCAGCAAATAAGGAAAATTACTCAAGCCAGGCAAATGTAGGAGTTAAAAAAAACTGGTGTATTTATCACTTTGAAAGGATAAATGTTGAAGTAAACTATGTGACGTTATATCTCTGTCCTTCCTCACATACCTAAGGCATTCATCAATTAGCGTTAATAAAAATATGATGGCCAATTAGCCGAGCAGGAAGTGGGAAGTCCGTCTTTCTGGGAGGAAGAAAATAACTCAGGGAAGAGGAAGGAGGAAGTGCCTTTCACCAAGAGACATGAGAGGAGACTGATAGGACTGCACAGCTGGAAGGTTTAGCTACACAGTGGCTGGGTGGGACTAGGTGGTTGGATTAACATAGATATGCTAGTTCAGAGTCCGCGCAGATATGGCTTATGCTTCGAAATATTAAAGATCTCTATGTACTTATTTGAGGAACTAGCTGGATAAAGAATAACCATGACCATATTAATTTCTAGTATTAATTAATATATATACATAATATTAATTTAAATAATTTTATACATAATATGAATTCTAATTAGAATAAGCAACCAGAAGTTAAGATGATGACTAGTATTTGGAATAGACATTCAGCTATGGGAACCAGAACGGAAAATAATGAACAAGCAAATAACAATAACCACAACAACCACAACAACAGCACAACAACAAACCTAGAACTGGAACTGTTTACTTTAGGAGAGAAATTGGAAATGAATTTACCTACTTTTTACAAAAGTATTTCTTGAAGAAACCAACTGGACAGAATTCTCTTATTTAACAGTAGAAGAGACCTTGTAGAATCTGCAGTGCACTAGGAGCCTTGGAACCCTTTCCCCTGCTCCCTTCATTGTCTCTGTGTCACTGCTATAGAATATCTGTGGTTCCATGAAGCCAAATTCAAAGCAGCCATAGTGAGAATGCAATTCTAATGAAAAGTTTTGGGAAGCACAGGTAAGCAGTCCTATGTGAATTAAGTAAATTTATATATGTATGAATTCTACAATGTGTTCTATTTTTTACTTCCCACCTGATACAAGAAGAAAAGCCAGATATTTTAGGATATTTTTTACTCAAGAACATCGTTTCCATGATATGGCTAACACTAACATGGATTATTGTCATTCAGAAGAATCTTTATTTGGGGTAATTTCCCAAATTATTAAATTTTAGTCTTTAGTCAGTCAGAAAGTAGAATGCAGTTCTACCTTAGAACTCAATGCAGTGCCTCTGTGATTTCAACTTATATCACTACAAGATGAATCTTATCCATTTCTAACTGAAGATGAGTTAGGATAGCTCCTTGACCTCATCATTTAAAATATGTGAATCTAGATTCTGGCTGCAAAATGTGATTTACAGTGAATGAGTGATGTGGTTTCTGTCCACAGTAACACTAAATAATGTTTAAAAAAAAAAAAAAAAAGGAGGGGCTGGAGAGATGGCTCAGAGGCTAATGGCACTGATTCCTCTCCAGAGGTCCCGAGTTCAATTGCCAGCAGCCACTTGGTGGCTAACAAACATCTGTAATGGGATCTGATGCCCTCTTCTGGTGTGTCTGAAGACAAGGACAGTATACTCATATACATAAAATAAATCTTTAAAAAATAAATAAATAATAAAAAATGGAGAAGACCTGGTGCTACGTGCCTCACGAAGGGATGACTCTTATCATAGCACCATGCAGCCAGGCCAAGCAGAGCATCCCCAATATCACCACTGACCAGGGCCACATGGCCTTGGCAGGCAAGGCAAGTCTAACATGGCCCCCAACATGGTGTCACATAGCACAAAAGGGCCATAGAACTCCTGAAATAATCTTAGACAACCAGATTCCTTGGTGCAACTAAATGAGGAAGGAAGTGGTGGAAAGATGGAAGAGGATGAGAAGCAGAAGCACGCGTGCATAATAAGGAGAGGAGGAAGTAGGGACTTCAGGATAGTGAGGCAGAGCCTGATGTGCATACCTGGTGATACCCCAAGGTCATGGGCAGGTCCTGCTTTATGCTATCACCAAGGGTCATCTCTTGGTTTGTGGCCTTGCAGCAGCAGGTGTCTGTTTCGGGTTAAAACAAACAAACAAACAAACAAACAAAAACAAAAAACAAAAAAAAACGGGTGGATGTTCCTGCTCTGGGCTGCCACGTGGGAACATGTTGATGTCTATTGGCTGTGTAGAACTGGCCCCCATCTCTCACCTGGGCATCATAGAAGAGCTGGCTCCAAAGATGTGAGAACAGGAGAGCTAGCCCAGATTGTCCTTAGCTGTGGAACTAGAGAGTGGGCCCCTTCCTCTCTCAGGAAACACAGTAGAGGTGGCTTTATTTGTGGGTTGTGGGTGACCTGGCCCAAGCTTATGAAGGTAGAGGAGCTCTGTCATTAGTTTACTACGAGGTATGATTGCAAGGGTGAGAGAGAAATGGCCTATCCTACCTCTCCCTTCACCACCTATGGTAGTCAGGAGAGCTGATCTCTGGATCTTGAGAGTAGGAGGGCTGACCCTGCCCCTCATCTGGGCAGCATAATATAGCTAGCCCTGTTTGTAGAGGTTACAGGAGAACTGGCCCCAATGTTGTGAACATGGTCGAGCTGGCCCTGAAACTTGTTTGCTATGTGGTAGCCTGGGAAATGGCTTAGCAGTTAAGAGTACTGATGGCTCTTCCAGAGGTCCTGAATTCAATTCCCAGCAACTACATGGTGACTCACAACCATCTGTAATGGATCTGATGCCCTTTTCTTGTATGTCTGAGGACAGTGATAGTGTACTCATATACATAAAATAAATTAAATCTAAGAATAAAAGAACTTCTTGGGGCATTATTATCTCTGATATCCAGTTATACTATAAATCTATATTAATAAATCAGCATGATATCGACACAAAAGAGACACATTGAATGGAAGAACTGAAATAAAGACCTAGACTAAATCTACACACCTTCAGAAAACTGATTTTCCATAAAGAAGCCAAAAATACTCACTAGAAAAAAGAAAACATCAACAAATGTTGCTAATCAAATTGGATAGATGCATACAGAAGAATTCAAACTGATACATATTTTTAAAACTTAATTACAGCCAGGCAGTGGTGGCATACACCTTTAATCCCAGCATTTGGGGGGCAGAGGAAGGCATATTTCCAGCCTGGTCTACAGAGTGAGTTCCAGGACAACCAGGACTGCACAGAGAAACCCTATCTCAATAAAAAAAAAAAAAAAAAAAAAAAAAAAAAAAAAAAAAAAAAAAAAAA
>JADRCD010206878.1:17936-31525 GCA_019843815.1 Montemys delectorum
AAAAAAAAAAAAAAAAAAAAAAAAAAAAAAAAAAAAAAAAAAAAAAACAAAAACAAACAAAAATCAAAAACAAAAACAAAAAAACCTTAGCTCCAAATGAATCAGAGACCTCTGTATTAGGCAAGATACACTGAATCTAATAGAAGAGAAAGTAGGTAGCTTTGATTGCATTGGTACAGGAAGGCTTTTTGAATAGAGCTCTAGTAGCACAGACACAAAGAACAATTAATAAATGAAATTTCAAGAAATTTAGAAGCTTCATTGTAGTAAAGGGTACCATTATTCAGATAAAGTGGTAGGTTACAAAATGGAGAAATATTTTTGCCAATTCTACACCTGATAGAGGAATAATATACAAATTACATAAAGAACTAAAAAAAAATCCATGAACTCGATATTAGAAAATAATACCCTAATTAAAAATGGGATATAAATCTCATCAGTGAATTCTCAAAAAAATGCAAATGACTGTGAGACACATAAAGAATTCTTCAACATGCACAGACACCAGGGAAATGCAAAGTCAAACTACTTTCAGGGATTATCTGATATTACTAAGAATGTCCAAGATCAATATCAAATGAGATCTTATGCTGATAAGGATGTGGAGTAATGGGAACATTCCTCCCTTGCTGGAGCCACTTGTGCAGCCACTGTGGAAACAGAGTGTCAGTTCTTCAGGAAGCTGGGAATTGGTCTACCTCAAGATCTTATTTTATCATTCAGCCATATACACAAAGGATTTGTCCTACTACAGAGACATTTGCTCAACCATGTAGATTGCAGCTTTATTCATTGTAGACATACTTGGAAACAGACTAGATGTCTAGTAACAGATAAATGAAGAAAATGTGATACATCTATACAATGAAATAATATTCAACCATTAAAAAAATGAAATCATAAAATTGACAGCTGAACTGATGGGGCTAGAAAATAATCACCCAGAGTGAGATAACCCAGGTTGATAATGATAGATGTAGAATATATTCAATTTGATAAAGACAAAGCATATATTCAATTATAGGTGGACTGTATCCATACAGTCTTTGATTAAAAAGCTATAACCTACATAATCACAGAGATTATGTATAGAGTAAGGGACTATAAGGAGGGAGGGATGACCCTAGGAAGAAAAAGTATAATAGAGACTTATGGAGGACAAAGAGGAGTGGGAATGGAATGAGAAGATCAAATGGGTATGGGGAGAGCAGAGGGCTGATGGACTGAATGAAGGGAGGAATATCTAAAATTAAGGGAATTTGAGGTGCCACATGGAAACTTAATACAGTAAAACTTCCCAAAATATACACCTGTAATATAGGTCCTATATGAAAGCAACCCAATAGAATTGACAAATATTATTGTAGATAGAACCCTTACTGGACACTTCTTGTCATTAAATGAAGCTTTCAGGATCAGGAATACTTTATATTTAATGAAGCTGATGGTTCTAGGGGCCCATGAGAACACCCAATCAACCCAGGTCATTACTAAAGCTACTGATTGTTTTCCACAGTAAGGCCCTATTGTTGAAGAGGCTATCTACTCAACTCAATGAACACAGAAAAGTGGACTTGGTACCTATCTAGATCATTTAACCTCATACTTTAGTATCTGTGGTACTAAGAAATTACTCTACCAAAGTATGCTACCAAAGGACAAAGGCAAACTCCAACCCAGCAACCATCCCTTAAGTCTACAAGGATCACTTCCAATAGTGGCAGAAGCCTTGTTGAAATAAATCAATCAATATCTGATTAGATTTAAGGACATTATGAGATCAAACATTCTTCCTAGTGATGGTTGGCCAAGAACCTTAGACTAAATACACCAGGGACCTAGGGGAAAAGCAATTACTAAAAGCAGTGGTTCTCAATCTGTGGATAGCAAACCTTACAGTGGCCACATATCAGATATCCTGCGTATCACATATTCATATCACTATTGACAACAGTAGCAAAATTATAGTTATAAAATAGCAACAAAATAACTTGGTTGGGAATTACCATGACATGGAAAACTGAGATAATGGGTCACAGCATTAGAAAGGTTGAGAACCACTGAGCTAATGTAATGCAGCAATAAAATGACTCCTTACAACATTCTGCTTACTCATAAATTAGAGCCTTGCTTAGCCATTATCAAAGAAGCTTCCTCCTGCAGTAGATGGGAAGAAATATAGAGAGCCATAGATAGACAATGTGCAGAAAGCAAGAGTCCTTGGAAGATTCAGTCCTGAATTGGATGCCTATATCAAAATCCCTCCCATCTGGGCTCAGAAAGCTCTGCAGATGAGGAGGTGGAAAGAATCCAGAGTGGATGAAGGACATCAAAGAGTCAAGGCCTTCTACGCATCCTAGTCCTGATGGACCTGTGAACTGTGATTGTGGCAGCATCCACAGGGCCTGAACAGGTCTGTGCAAGATGGGAGTCCCAGCACAGAAAGTCTGAAACACAAATCATCCTCCTTAACTCAAAAGCAGTTTGCAGGGCAGTGATGACGCATGCCTTTAATCCCAGCACTTGGGAGGCAGAGGCAGGCAGATTTCCGAATTCGAGGCCAACCTGGTCTCAGAGTGAGTTCCAGGACAGCCAGGGCTACACAGAGAAACCCTGTCTCAAAAAAAACAAAAACAAAAACAAACAAACAAAAAAACAAAAACAAAACAGAAAAAAACAAAAACAAAAAAAAAACACCTCAAAAGTGGTTTCCAATTGATAACCCCAATCAAATGAAAGTTAATTTTCTCCAACAGAGTTTCACTTGGGACACAAACCACTCTTAAAGGCAGGCTCCATGCCCACCTGTAGATATCCAATACAAAACTAACCAAACGCTATCCTTGGAGTTTCTTTGTCTCAAAATGATTTTGCAGGGAACTTTTTTTCTGACTTTCTTAGTTTTGTTATTGCAGTAGTAGTTGTTGGTTACCTTATGTGTCTTAGTGTGTATAATATGGCTCCTGTTTTGTGTTCTGTTCGGAATTTGGTGTTGCAGATGTGGGTCTCTGTGTCGTCAAGTAGTCCGTGTGCTACTTACTTGTCTTTCCCTCCTGTTTTTTGTTATATTTTTAACTATTTTTGTTTTATCTTTATTTTATTATTTAGATGTCTGCTTGTTTTATAAGGAGAGGCAGAGGGAGACAGAGAATTAGAGGGGGGAGAACACAGAGTTGTAAAGACATGAAGAATGAGATTTCCTTCCCTAATGATACTTGTCTAGGGGAAAAATACTTCTCTATGTGGAATGACCATTGCTGAACTAGTAAATAGTAATACTTGTATCTGGCAAATTCAACATATATTTAGTTATTTAATTTTTATAAGAAGACTAAGAAAAGGTTGCAAAACTTTTATTCTATACCTGAGAACAGAGTGCTGCAGACCAAATAGCTAGTTGCAGAGATGGTGTGCACAGATCTGTCTAGATCTGACATACATGTTGTTTACCAAAATCCATTGTTAGCAAGTGTTGATGATTTTCCTTGCCTTCTGTAGATTATTGTTGATTGCATCCCCCATACACAGTATCACCTACATAAGTAGTTTTTCACTTTTCTACCTCAGTCTACATCAAGTAAAATAATCAGATATAAGGTTCCTTAAGAGTCTACAGAAATGGGTCATTGTTTAAGACATTTGATGCTCCTCCAAAGGACCTGCCTTCATTTCCCAACACCCATGACAAGTCATGATTTCAGCTCCAACGGACTTGAAACACTACTCTTGTTTCCTCATGCATCATTTCTTTTGTTTGCATACTCCCACACAGGTGCATAATGCACACAATTAAAACCAAAAAAACAAAGTTCTCTTAAGGTGAGATAGAAATCATCCACATGGGGGGGGGTGCTGGAGAGATGGCTCAGCAGTTAAGAGCCCTGACTGCTCTTCCAGATGTCCTGAGTTCAATTCCTAGCAACCACATGGTGGTTCATAGCCATCTGTAATGGGATCTGATGCTCTCTTCTGGATGTCTGAAGACAGTGACCAGTGTACTCACATACATAAAATAAATTTTAAAAAAAAAGAAGTCATCTACATGAACACACAAACACACACAGAAATGTACATATACATGCATACATTTACATTCACACTCAAAAGAGTACAATTGCAGGAGCTTTAGTAAATGAAAAAGATTTGAGACCTTCAGCCTCCAGTGATGACCCACATAAATATAGTACATGCCCCATGAAAAAGATAGACCAAGTAATAAGAAATAAAAAAAAAATCAATTTTTTCAAAGTAGTTACAACATTCCATTAGTCAGAGTGATAATATCAACACAGATGAGTATCAAGGATTTTCCCCCAGACAATCCTCATTTCAAGACAATCCTTTCAACTTACACACCAAAGCATTAAAGATTAATATCTATAATAGCTTTTGTACAAAGAGAGAATTTGCCCCAGCTTGTCTTTTTCTCCCTCAAGGTCTAAATAGAGGAGAAAATGAGACATCCTGCCAATATGCATCCAATAAAACATAAATTCCTCATGACTAAATTTGCACTAATATTTACAGATAAATCATGCCGTGTTCTCTTGAGGCATCGAGGAGCATCATTGTGACTGTCAGTCTTAGAACCAGCAGCTAAGAAATGGCAAATACAGATTATGGAGACATGCTAATATATTTTGATGAATAGGGATGATGGAAACAGTGGCTGGAAAATGTAAAATACTTCATTCAGCCATATATCAAGTTCATATTTTACATAACCTAATCCTTCATTTATTCTCCTAAAATATAGCCATTTTGCAAACGTAAGATCCTAGCAGAATTTGTTATGAATATAAAGTGAAGACACTCGATTCTGAAGACTTTTTTATTCACATGTAAAGCAAATGAAAATCATTTCATCCATTTGTTTATCCACTCAGCAAACACTTGTACTGTAAGATGATATAGTAGACCACTGCTATGCACATTTTAGTGTACACTTTAGTAACCTGTCATACCATAAAATGGAGATTAGATCTGTGACTTAAGATTCTGAATTTATAGGAAGTTAAGAAACTGCAGATAGAGGGTCACTATTTACATAGATCAGAAGTATCCACCTGAAATTCTATAACAATGGAAATGTTTGTTTTCAGTTCCGTCTAACACAGTAGCCATTAACCTCTTACCACTATTTGAACAATGTGTATTATGGATATAGAAGGCTAGAGAAATTTTAATGTTTTAGCATTTCAATATTTTAAATTTTAATAATTCAATTTTATTATGTAGATTTAAATCTTTATTGCTCACCCATACTTGTTATGATGATAGAATGAAGACAAGTCCACATAGGCTCACAAGGAATAGCACTATTAGGATGTGGGGCCCTGGCAGTGGGTCACCAAACTTTGAGGTTTCAAAAGCTCACCCTAGACCCAGTGGCTCACTCTTCCTTCCTGATGTCTACATATCCAGATGTAGAACTCTCAGCTACTTTCTCAGCACAGTGTCTACCTGAATGCCTACTATGCTTCCCAGGATGAGGCGTACTAATCCTCTAACTGTAAGCCAATCGCCCATTAAATGATTCCTTTATAAGAATTTCTGTGGTCATAGTGCCTCTTCACAGCAACAAAAAGTCTAGGACACGTGTAATCCCTGATTTAGGAGGTAGAAACAGGATGATTAGGGGTCTAAGGCCACCCTAGGTTACATTACAGGCTTCAAGCTAGCCTTTGCTAAAAAAACCTCTCGTTTAGTTTTTTTTTTTTTTTCATTTTATTTTATTTTATTTTTTTGGAGGGGAACCTTGGAAAGGAGATATTGTAAATAAAGAAAACATCTAATAAAAAAAAGTCAAAGTTAAGTAATTAAATGTGACCTGTGACTCTTTTATTTATTTCTTATTTATTAATCATTCATTCCACTTGTTTACATCTGACATGATATCCCACTTCCCAGCTACCCCTCCACCACCAACTCACACCCATGTCCACCCTCCCAGCTCCCCTTTGCCTGTATGAGCATGCTCCCCCGCCCACTCCCCTTTCCCACTCCACCACTCCAGCATCCTCCTATACTGGGGCATCAAACCTCCACAGGACCAAGGGCTTCCCCTCTCATTGCTGTGAGGGGAAATATATTACCAAACACCTTTCCATAAAGATGAATAAAGTTACCAAATGATAGAAGAAAGACTTTTTAACAGTACAGCTGTGAAACCATAAATCACATATGTAGGCTTGTAACCCTAGAATGAACAAAGTAACATGGAAGTCTAAGAAGAGAAAACGTCTAGAAAAGCATGATCCAGAGCAGGCAGTATGTTAATATTCTTGTCTGTGATTCTCTTATGAGCTTAAACAGAATAGGCAGGCATACATATAAAAATATAAACATACATGCACACAGAGAGAAATGAGTTATTGGAGAGGAGACTATCATTTTGAGTTTTTTTATTGTCAAGGCTCAGATTATCTACAGCCTCCTCCAAATAGTGCAA
Source organism: Montemys delectorum (assembly GCA_019843815.1). Taxonomy (NCBI): domain Eukaryota; kingdom Metazoa; phylum Chordata; class Mammalia; order Rodentia; family Muridae; genus Montemys; species Montemys delectorum. The sequence continues at coordinate 24,391 of JADRCD010206878.1, forward strand.
AGGACCTTGTCTAGGGTCTTGTATTGCTGCAACTTTCACAGACAATCTCTTTAACTACTGAACTATGAGAGAATTTGACCCGAACCAGCAATGCTCATGGGCAAAGCTATAGAATCCTCCTACTCCAAGGTGGAAATAATAGTATGGTCGTTGCATGCAAAATCTGACATCAAGAACCCTATAAAATTAAACCTGATACTGGATAGACAGAAAACAAACTATCTAATCACCTTGATGCTTCACCCTGCTTTGAAAAGCGAGGAAACAAAGTGAGAAGGATGAGGTCCAAGAGGGATATATAGCTGGTTCATCCCTCTCAAGATTCTTTCTTAATGGCTTAGCTTGGCATGAAAACAATAAAATCTCAAGTCATTTTTATTGTCTTTTGAACTACATTTTCCTTTCTTCTACACATTTCAGAAAGAATAAATCAGTCATTAAAATGTATGCAGTTGCAAGTCTATTGCTTCTCTTTCCTCTAAGTTACTGCTGACTAGAAAAAGATAAATTTATCTTTTTGTTTTTGTAAGTTTATTTCTGATCGTGGAAGAAAGTAACAACTGCAAGTATGGGAACGATGCTATGGTTCCCTTATTTCTTTTTTCTACTTTTGTAAAACTTTCTTTTTTTCTGCAGTTTTACAGATATTCAGAGGTAGGATGAAAATTGTCAAAGGTCTTGACCACCTACAAAATCTCAAATATCTCCTTAAGATCTCAGAACAATGAAATATTGATGAGAAGGCTATTTTGGTCATTTATGCTAACTGCAGAATAGTAATATAATATGCACAGATGATTAATAAAATATTTTAGTTGACTCATATATTCTATGAACTACATACAGGAGGCATTCATTCTAGAGCTTAAACTTATCTCCAAGAAGTTTGGAGTTTATCAACCAGAAACTACTCAGAAGCTTTCTGTTGCTCACCAACTCAGATTCAAAATGCCTAGTACCCTCTTCACATGCAAGAACTTATAACTCTCTCGTGAATTCTCAATTCTCTTGACCATCAAAACCTTCTCTACTATTTCTTATATTTCTGATTTTTCCTGATCAGAGCTTATGTCATTTTCCTCAGAATATTTTTTTTAACAGATGCAATCAACTTTTAATAAGGGTTCAACCTCTCCTCTAACCCACCACCCAGCAGATGAAGTGAAAGAGAAAAGTTATTAGGATATGGCGGAGGTGGATCTCTTCAGCAAAAGTTTCTTTGGTCATGAGCTCGATCTTCCTCAGTAGCAGCTCATTTTTGTAGCAAACACCAAATATGATTCAGCAGGAGCAGACCAGTTCTCTAGACAGGCAGACAGCAGGCACAAACCAGCAGCTGTAGCTCAACTGTGAAGAACTGAGAGGCTTGCCAACTGGCCTGAGGTAAGGCCCTGGAAGTGACAAGCTGCCACAGAAACCTGAGAAGCAGCTCTTGGGTTAGAGTCTCTCAGTGGCAGCTTTACCAGAAACTGAGCTCAGTAACCCTATGTAAGATGAACCAAAGCATGTATGTCTATAGTGAAGAATAGTGAGGTGGAGCAAACCAATCCAAAGCTCAGTGCTTGTCTCTCATTGTCCTCTAGGTTATATCTATACTCCTTCATCAAGTGTCTTTTCATGGGTCTGCTGTATCCAAACATCTTTTCACCTGTGTCTGCTTCAGAAAAGCAGTCTTTCATGTGTTTGCTTAACTAAGACATCCTTCCACCTGAGCCCCAGCGAAACATCATTAGACATAACTAATTTTCCAAAGAACTAGAAGTTTCCACTTCAGACTACTTATAGTCTTATATTTGAACTTAAGCTATTTACTATTAAAGAAAATGTTCTAGATTTAAATAAATGGTTTTCAGATGGTAATACAAGTTGAAATCAAACATGATTTAGATACAAAATTGTAACTAATCAAAATAGATGATAGAATACTTTACCTAAATTGTCAAATGTAATGGGCTGGATGTTATAGTGTATATCATACCTTGTAATTTGCATAATTGTTATAATTATGTTCAATTTATATCTGAGAGAAAAGATGCTTTTATTGAGCTAAAAGGGGGAATTGTGGCTTTCTGCTTTACCATCTATTTTATCATTTTATTTTTCTTTCATTTATTTACATTTCAAATGCTATCCCCTTTCCAGGTTTCCCCTCTGCAAATCCCCTATCTCATCCTCCCTTACCCTGCTTCTATGAGGGTGCTCCACCACCCACTTACCCACTCCCACCTTATCACCCTAGCATTTCCTCACAATATTTACCATCAGTTTCCCTTTATGTCCCTTTCCCATGTTTTTACCTTCTTACATCTTTCCCCTTTCAACTAGCTGAAATACAATTTTCTGTCTTTTTAGTATTCCTTAAATGTCCTACATTTAGCATTCTACTTGCTTTCACAAATATACTGTGGAAGTAATTTATGTATTTATCACCATCTACTCTAATTAGCCTTTATAAAATAGACTTCTAACATAAAATGTCTTTGTATTTATAACGTAAATTTCATAATTTACTTCAAAGATTATAGGCAGAGAAAATAACAAACTTTTCACATTATAAGACAACCATGAATATCTAGTTGGTAATTAATCAACTCTGAATTAATCCTCTTCATATATATTGGTTCACTCATTTTGGTATCTTCCCACAAACATTTAATGAAGAAATGATAAAGAAAATCTGTGACTATTCAAAATTATCCTTGGATAAGCCCTTGTAGAGCCATAAATGTCCTCTATAGTATAAAATTCAATAACATTTTTATTCTGTAGCATAAAAACAATACTCTTTCTGTAATATGGCTGTTTTGATAACTATGAAATCTGCTCAGATAACTTTATGTTCTTTCTTTGTGACTTTATTTAGTTTGTTCATTTACTTTTTCACTCATTATAAAGATATAGTAAGTAAATTTATATGCTAGATGAGACAGTAAAAATAGAATATAATGTAATTCCCTTGAAATGATTCAGTCCCATAGAGAAAACCAAAAAAATATAAGCAGTTAAAAACCAGTCTGAGGAAGCAAAGTGCTGTGGAAACTAAGGACAAGATGTTCTCAACATCCTGCTAAGTAATATGCTTGACCTAATATTGGAATATAGACAAACTATACAGGATGTTTGGAGTAAATGGTAAGGTTGTGGGTTAGATATTATTATGTCAAGATTAGATATCCTCACTTTGATAAGTACACTGAGGATAGGTGTTAAGAAATGAAAGAGCAGAATGAAAATGATGTTGTCTCCAATGAGAACAAAGTAAGCCATATATGATTGTTACAATTCTGACTATATAGGCATGTGTGATTATATATGTACAGTGAGGTAATAAAACACTTGTAGTACATAAGTGAAACAGATGAATTTGCTTGTGGTTCCTAAGTAGCTTGAAACTTTCTCATATGCCAGACATTATTTCAAAACACAAATATACCCAATGTGAAAATACTGCTCAGAAAACAACACCTGGCTAAGGGTAGGGCCTGAGGATAATAGAAAATACAGTTACGTTTACTGGTATTCTTGAATAAAGAACTGGTAAAGAACTGCCTGCTCATTATTTCAATAGGTGACAAATTTGCAAATAGGAGAAATCGAAATAAGTTTGCAAAGAGGAGAAAAAATTATTTAGAATAGGAAGTTGTGTTTTATAATTTACTAATCTAAGCAATGTACCTTTCCATTTTGGACCTGAAGTCAATAAGACAAGGACAGAAATACAGTTTAGATTCTGTCTTTATCATTACTCAGTAGGACAAGAATACTTTGTAATTAAAAAAATCCATCTATCTATATATGTGATAATACACATTTACAATGGTATGCACTGTTAAATACACTAAAATGAAAAAAAGCCTGGTTGAAAATTATACTTACAAATTTGTGACAAGGTGAATGCCTCACAGTTTACTTGCATAGACAGCATCACCAACTATATAGGCAGATGTTACACCATTATGCCACAAAGCCTATAGACTATGCTTATGATGAGCAATGAGCATTGACTAAGTCAAAACAAGAGAAAATAATGTAATAAACTTTTATAAATGTAAGATGCTACAGGTATAAATAGCACTGTTTTAATATAATCAAATTTAATAATGTAAATGTAGTGCAAATGAAAATATCTATAAAATTATAGTGCAGGAAATGAGCAAAGTGATACCAGAAGTATCATCCTAGTCAAGTATTATATACTACATTAATTATCTATGATATATAGTTTATGTTATTTGCAGTGGTAAAGCTCTATAACAATATCACCATGAAACTTAGTAAAATGTTTTGTGTTAGGACATCCATATTGAATAGAAAATGTTCAGTTCTGTTACAGTTTTATAAAATCGCCATCTTTTTAGTCTGCCCCAGACCAACACATCATACTGCAGTACATAGTTGAGATTATGTGTGTATTTGTCGACAAATGTTGCCGTAAAATTTATGAAGGATTTGTTATTTGATCTGAATCATCATAATGAATAAATACAAAACTGATTAGAATGAGAAAGTTGCCAAGCTGTCAAAACATTCAGGATGCAAAGAAGAGGCATTACCAGCTGAGTTTGGGTAAGTGGGTGATTAAGAATGATATAGGGTAGCCTGATAGTCTTCCGCTTCTCTGGGCATCCATGCCAAGTATGTTTTGTACAATGTTCTTACATCTCACAAGGTTCTTCTCCATTAGGAAACCTTGCCATGTTGACACTGTAACTGAATCAGTAGTTTAGGACAATATGCAGTAACCCAACCCTCAGGCCACACATATAATCCATGGCAGAAGAGGAAGCTGCACCACAGCTGGTTCCAAACGCCACCACACTTTGCCACCTGCATGTACAGAATAAAGAGTTCACTCTCAGGGAGAAACTCAAAGTTGCAAGACTCTTTCAAGAAACCAAATAACTAAATATCCAACACCTGTGAAGAATTATCATTTTAATATTGATGAGTGGCTTGCAACCGAGTGTCTTATCTTATCTAACATAAAGTTGTGAGTTTTTACTTATATGTCTTGTTTGGAAGCGTATTAAAATTTTTAGTGTACTTTTTCTTTCTGTGTTTTTCAGAAATCCTTGCTTTACAAACCCCTGCATTCTGAATTCTAATGTCACCTAGATGTTTTTGAATTGAGTCTGACCTCAGAATTATTATATTATATTAATTGATAATCTCCTGCCACTTCAAAGCAGTGTGTATGTAGGCAGCGTCTTTTCACACACTTTGTTTTTATTTCTGCTAAAAAGAATATGAATTCCTGTGCTGAATGATATATGTGTATCATTGTTTCCCAAACTACCCCTTGAAATGGAGGAACACTCAATGACAACTGACTAACCGCTCCACACTGGTCTCTTTTCCTTTAATGATGTCTCAATTGAATTTCCATAGCAAGCAAATTAAAAGAGCATTTGCTAAGTGCCAAAGCCACAGACTCCCTTGGGATTGTAAAAAAGCCCAGCTGAGTCCTTCCTTCTTCCTCCTCTGTGAGCATTAATGCTTAGCAGATTTTACTAAGATAATTGATCTGCAAAGCTTTTGAAACTTGGAAGAACAAGATCAAGTCCAGCTTCTTCACCACAGATACATTGTCGCCAGAAAGGCTGGCTCATGAGAGGAGAGCAGTTAAACAACCAGAACCCAATGTTAGCAGCAGTGAATCAAGGTTCCCCTGCAACAGATATGCTGAGTGAGACAATGATATTTCCTCATCATTATTTTCAGTCACATTCTTCCCACTCATCCTCATATTGCAGCTCCACAATGAAATCAAGAACTCTGAGTCTGAGTTCAAAAAGTGATCAAGCCCCCATGAAGCAAAGAACAGAAGTGCTATTCTATTTCCTGAGCTTCTCAATTTCAGTCTAGGAATTGTTTTCATTCTAATATTGAGAGGGCATGAAATAAATCCACCAGTGGTCTGTAAGAATCAACTAATTCCTCTGACATAATATTATTATAAACCTACTTGTAGATACATTGAACACACAATAAATATTGAATATAACCTCTGTGATCCATAGTGAATACTAATACAAAACTCAATATTGAGAACTGGTCATTATGAGTTGTCTTGATCAGAAACCATAACTTCCTGACAACTGGATAGTTGTACTATATTATATCACTACTGATTATCTCTGATATGATATGCAACTATGTAATAATGTAATGTAATACATTCAATAATAGTTTCAAAGTCAATCTTACTTTTTATTCAACATTCAGAGTCTCAAACAACATAGAACTATTTAACCTATATTTGAAATTCCAAATTTAGGGTCTCTTTATGAAGGCATGAACTATAATACAGGTCTTACCCACTATGCACAGTAAATTTTGATGAAAATTTTATGACAAGTAACCTAGAAGGGTTTTAAATGTTTGTTCTGTGCCAAACCCTATTTTAGTAATATTGCAAACATGAATCCTTATATACATTTCATGAATTATATTTAAAGTTATTATATTTCAAATTGAAAGAACACCCATTCAGAGTTGTAAAAAAAGTCATTATTCATATTGTCTTAGCCATTTTTTCTTGTTGTAATAAAATACCCTATCAAAAGTAAGTTAAGGGTGGAAAAAATTGTCCTAGCTTACAGTGTTGTTACAATGTGTCAGGATGGTGAAATCACAGTGGCAAAACCTTGTGAGAGCTGGTCACATTGCATCTATACTCAGTCTTTTCTCTCCTTTCATTCAGTCCATGACATAGCTGATGAAATGGCTGCATCTGCAAATGAATGGGTCTTCCAATATTGATTACTATAATCATGACTGAGTTGATATGTAAATAAAAGACTGGGCCTTGCTCTGTGAGAGCTGAGCTATCTGGATGCTCTGTCTGGAGACCTCCAGAGAAAGCTCTCTTGGGCAGAACACAAGCCATCACCTTGTAATCCATGACTGACTTTGAGGTCTTTACCTGCTCTCAATCACTCCTTCTCTCAGGAATCCCCCCTCCAAGCCAAGGCTGGTCCTTGGCATCCACAGATAAGTATCATAACAGCCCTTCAAGAAAAATCAACCCAGAAAGAATTATACAAATTATTTTTTTGTAATACATTTTTTTTTGGTTTTTTGAAACAGAGTTTCTCTGTGTAGCCCTGGCTATCCTGGAACTCACTCTGTAGAC